>OVBE01000047.1:0-33151 GCA_900406425.1 Iberis pinnata | reverse complement strand
CTTTAAGTATTTTGGTGTGTATAATTGAACGTGTATGTGCCCCTTCTCTTCGTCTCTCTTATATAAGCTTCAAGATTGCTCCATCTTCCTTTTTCATCTTCCATTCCTCTGCGGAAATATTCCTTTTTTTGGTTTATTCTTATGCAGAAATCTTCATTTTCTGGATTTGTTCCATTTCTTCTCGGCTTGCAGGACAAGCTTCGACCATTATTGTGCATAGGCTTGATTCTCGGCTAGAGTCGTAATTGGGCTGTCATTGTGTTTCAGACTTTGTTGGGCCATTTTACGGTTTAGGAAATTTTAACTATTCTCGTTGGAGAATCGAGCTTTCGTACGATGATACGATCGAGACTTCGCGGAAAGACTATACCGATCATATGAGTAAGATTACGTCAACGTTTAAGTTAGTCGTTTATCATTTTATATCTTCAGTGAATAGGAGTGTGTCCTTATGACCGTTCCAAAAATGATGATTTTAACTGTAAAGTCAAAATATTCTTGGAGTTTTGGCAAACCATTATCGTTTTGTATGAGAAGATTTCGCAATTCTTCCAAAAATCATAAGAAATAATCATATAGCTAACATGAGGTTGGTTTTCAGAATGACTGGAACCGTTTATACGATTATTTTGGGACGTATGCGAATTTCACGATTTTTATTGTAGGAATCTAATCGAAGCACAGATTAATACAAAACAAGAGACGAGATGTCCGTGGATGATCAGCTCGCCAGCTAAACAGGTGTTCTTCAGCTCCCCAGCTGAATAGGTGTTATCAGTTCGCCAGCTAAACATGTGTTGTTCAGCTCGCCAACTTGCGAGCTTAACTTGCGTCGTTCAGCTCGCCGGTTGGCGAGTTGGAATTTGGTCGTCAACGTATATGTTCTCATTTTGTCTGTTACCACTATTTGGAACTAGAATGTTTTTCCAAAAGCTTTGATTAACTTGTTATCGTCCCGATATGCATATGTCTAGGTTTTTCGTATTCCTCAGACGCCGATTTTGAGTATGCTTTCTCAGATATCGTTGTCGAACGTAAGAAAATAATCTTGCCTCGTTAAAAAATTAGTGATAGGAAAACCCGGTGGGACAAAACCTTCTCGACTAGGGAAAAAGAGTACAAAGATAATTGTTTAACTATTTTTCGATTGTTATTCTTTTGATCCGAGGTTTTGTTAACAAGGATCGGTGCGCTTTGATGTTTGCACCGGCGATTGTTCATATATTTTTTTCATGAGTCTTAATCCTTATTTTGATCCAATTCTAGAGCGTTTAACTTGCATTTAGGTCTAGATAGGCTGCATTTTGCACATTATTGCATATTTCAGGTGTTTAAGAAGTGTGGAGCTGAATTGGAATCAAAACCGATGAATAGATCAAAAAGGAGCTCAAAAAGAAATTTGCAAAGGCCATACCGGTTTAGTGCACCAGTTTGCACCAAACTGGTATCTACTCTTCTGAAACTGGGGACCTAATTCGTTTAGTTGCACCAGTTTGCGCAACCGGTACAAGCTTAAAGAACTCATACTAGTTTGTTGCACCGGTTTGCACCAAACCGGTATGAGTAAAAAAAGTCAACATTTCAACAATTTCTTCAAGACTTTGCCCATTTTGACTTGGGTTGACCCAAGTATTTTGGGTTAACCCAATGCCATTTTTAGGAGACTATATAAGCTTTCTAAACCTAATTTTAGGGGATCATATGCTTTATCTTTTAAGTTTTATTTTTCTCTAAGAACATTTTGTAATCCTTTGATTCTTATTTTAATTTTGAGGAGACTATATAAACTTGTGTACTAGAAGGTGAACAACAAAGAAATAGCCTCTTAGAGTTGGCCTCATTTTAAGGTTAACATGCTTAGGTGGGAGGATGCTTAGTTTAAGGATTTGGTTTAGGAATCATTGGAATTACGTGGTTGTGTTAAAAATGCATTGGAAATGAGACTAAGTGAAAGGAAAACTCTAGGAGTTCCTTAAAGGTAAAAAGTTTAGAAGAATAATTAATTAATGATTAGTCTAATCCTCAAAAAAAAAGTGAAAAAGGCTCCTAGTAGTTTGGTAATCAAAATAAAAAGGCTAATGTTTTGGGTAGTAGGACTTTAAAAAGTAATGAAGATTTGGTAGTTTAGGTTCTAAGTGTAAAAGAATATGAAACATGGGATAGAATAGAATCATAAAAGGTATTGGGTAGAGCATTAGATGAGGTGAACGCCTTGTATGCATCAATTGTTTGACTCTACCTTGATTTTGCCTAATGTTTTGCATTACTATCTTGAGAGAAACCACTTTAAAATGTGAGAAACCACTTAAAACTTCTATAAAGCCTTAAAACCAAACAAAATGGATTAGATTTCCTTTCCATAAGTGAGAATGCACTTGAATGATTAATGAATGTAGGGGATTGGTCAATAAGATGGTTTGATGAAACTTCACTTTAATGCTAAACGTTTGTTCTTGTGATGAGTATGTAGAAGTACATTGAACAATTGTAATCCATGCATCATCTTACTAGTCTTTAGAATGATACACTTGAAACATTACAATCAAGTTTTGGTTATGAGTTCCCACTTTCAAACCTCTGTTTCTTACTTCTCTTGGTTCCTTGCTTGAGGACACGCAAAGGATAAGTTTGGGGGAGTTGATATATTTGGTTTTTCATTAGTTTTAATCCTTATTTTGATCCCATTCTAGAGTGTTTAGCTTGTATTTAGGTCTAGATAGGCTGCATTTTGCACATTATTGCATATTTCAGGTGTTTAAGAAGTGCGGAGCTGAAATGAAATCAAAACCGAAGAAAAGGATCAAAAAGGAACTCAAAAAGGAAATTGCAAATGACATACCGGTTTAGTACACCGGTTTGCACCAAACCAGGGACCTAACTCGTTTAGTTGCACCTGTTTTTGCAACCGATACAAGTTGCACCGGTTTGCACCAAACCGGTATGAGTAAAAAAAGTCAACATTTCAACATTTTCTTCAAGACTTTGCCAATTTTTACTTAGGTTAACCCAAGTGTTTTTGGTTAACCCAATGCTATTTTTAGGAGACTATATAAGCTTTCTAAACCTAATTTTAGGGGATCATATGCTTTATCTTTTAAGTTTTATTTTTCTCTAAGAACATTTTGTAATGCTTTGATTTGATCTTATTTTAATTTTGAGTTTGATTTCTTGGTTTTGATTTCTTTCTTCTTATCAAATGTTCTCCTAATCATGTTTAAACACCTCTTTAACCTTGGATTTTGTGTTTTCTCAATGATTAGTGAGTAGTTCCTTTTGAGCAAATGGGTTAGGTAGATTAGGGTGATTAAGATGTAGAATGTGATGTATAGGAGTTGAATAGTTAAGATCTTCAGTCAATAGGTGTTCTTAAGGGTAGATTTGATTTGATCACTCAAGTTTAGATCATAGGAAAAATTGTGCATGAAAGGTGTTCGATGAAATTTCCCAACCACCTATTATTTGCTAAATGAGACCTAGTCAAGATATTGTGTTAGTTAGTTTAGTGGTTTAAGATGGATTAGAACTTAATTCTTCATAATTGAGTAATTATCTAATAGATTTTTTTAATTGCATGATTCGGTAAATGATTAGTGTCATGAGAATGGATTAGTCTAATTAGGGGAATCCTAGGCCAAAGATTAGCATTGAATGATAGTATAGGACATTATAGGAAGTCGATCAATCACCAGAATCAATAAACTTTGCCATTTGCTTAGTCTTTTATTGTTAATTTCAAGCTTAAATTTCTGATGATTTTTGCTTAATTACTGTTGACTTTTACATTGTTGATTTTTGTTGACTTTTGGAATTATGCTTGATTAAGTGTTCTAAAACCAATTAATCTTAATGTCCTAGACTAAATATGATTCTCTTAGGTTCTAGTTTGTTGATTTCATCTCTGAATTGGATTGATATCTTAAGTACTATAATGATATAATTAGACTAAAGAAATTTGCTTAGACATAGAATTAGAAAATTCTTGTTTATCAAATTGGCGCTGTTGCCATTTCAGAACCTCGATTAACCATTAAAAATTTGAATTTGTTTGGTACTAAGCCCAATTTCATTAAATTTACTCATTTCTATACTTGCTTCCCTTGTGCATTCTCGGGTGTTTGTATTATTAGTTGGAGCGACAAGCAAGGACTATTGGAACCAATGACGAGTCCAAGGTCCATGGCCATAGAGCTGGAATTCGAGCACCTCCTATCACTACCACCAACTTTGCGATCAAGCCTAGTCTCATCAACTTCGTCCAAAGTTACAAGTTCCATGGTCTACCTATGGAAGACCCTATTGACCACTTGGACAACTTCGATATGTTGCATAGCACGGTGAAGATAAATGGAGTAATTGAGGACACTTTCAAGTTGAGATTGTTCCCATTCTCTTTGGGAGACAAGACTCACACTTGGAAAAAAATTCTACCAAGGGCCTCCATAGAAACTTGGGAAGCATGCAAGAAGGCATTTCTCTCCAAGTTCTTCTCCACTATAAGAACCGTAAGACTTAGGTATGAGATCTACGGTTTTCTGCAAAAGTGATGTGAACGTAGATGAACCAGACGAACCAGAACCTGAACCAGAGCTTGAACCTGAAGGAAGGATCACAAGATCTAAAGCAAGAGAGCTGGCACATAAAGCCCACGTGATGCTACATTCAGAGCTAGAAGATCAAGCCTGCAAAACATATCAACTGTTCAGGCTTGTCAACCCACAAGAACCAGATATCTGATCGGTTAGCTAAGTTGGTAATTCCTGCACTCTTTTTTCCTTAGTCAAGATGATCGCCTTTTTCCCACCTTGGGTTTTTGGTCAATCACTACGGTTTTAACGAGGAAAGTTATCCACTGCCGTTAAAGCTTTCTGAGAAGAATTTGGCATAAGTATTTTTTTAAATACTTGGCGAAAATAAAGAAGCCTTCTAGAAGCTGACACTTGACTTCCAAGGCACATCCTCTATAAGCTTTCCTTTCTTTCTACAAATCTTGTTGTTTTTATTTAAACATTAAGTTTTTTTTCTTTTAGAGGCTTGCATGCTTCGTAGTTTGGCTTATGTTTGAAAGCCCTAAGGCTCATGTGCCTATTTATTATTTTCGAACCCTCTTGTGTTCTTTAGCAAAGTTTTATGTCGAAATTCAGATTGTTCTCGTAACACTCATCGAAACTCTTGCTCATTGGATTTAGAATCCCGACAATCTATATCTGTAATAGATTCAGAAAGCCTGTACTTGCTTGATTTTCTATTCCATAAGAAAATCAAGTTCTTTTCATAATCACCAAATCATCCAAATTCCTTCATAAACACCATCGGCTAAGACTACCTCAAAAATCTCGGCCGTATCACCTTTCTGCAACCAACCAAGACAATCAAGCATCAATCCAAGTCTTTCCCAGCCGTGTATCGAGTCGTCTTGTCCGTTTACCAAGCCACCAAGACAACCACACCTAAACCGTGAGCTACAAGGCTTGTCCGAGACAACAAAAACGCTATTTGAAGCCTATTCCAAGTCCGAGATCCCCTAATTGTCGAGCCACTTGGTTTGATTATCGAGCCTTTATCAGAGTTAGGATCCATGAGCGTATCAAAAAGGGAACCGAATCTTTTGGTGAAGCTTGGACAGATTCAAGAGCTACACCATCCAATGTCCACACCACAGGTTCTCAAAGGAAAGCTTGCTTAGTACTCTCTATCGGGGGCTTCTTCCCAAGTACTGCTTGATGTTGAATACCGCTAGCCATGGCAACTTCTTTTGCAAAACTGAAGCGGATGGCATGAAACTTGTTAAGAATCTTGCTCAAACTGAGGGTAACTATGGTGAAGACTATGCTCAAACAGTTAAGATAATGTTGGAGATGATGGTTACAATAAGGGTTTAAAGTCACTTGAAGAAAAATTGGATAAGTTTATACTTTGTACACAAGGAGTCATCAATTATGTTGATGATATTGAAAGAAGGGTTCAACCACAAGATGTTACTCAAGACGCGATCAATTATGTTGGTAACCAAGGTGGATTTCAACCCCAAAAAAACTTCTACTGCAACAAACCTCAAGGTTTCTTCACCACTCCAGTAATTCAACATCAACAAGCTTAAGGTACCACCTCTTCTTCTAGTTCTAAGGACGATCAAACTCACCAATTGTTGAAGCAACTCTTGGAAGGAAAAGCGCTTAGTTTTATGAAGAAATAACTACATGCCAAATTTGATGGAATTTACAATGAATTAAATGCAAAGTTTGGTGGTGTCTATGCTGATCTAAAAGTACTCGACAATCAAGTAGGTCAACTCGCTTACTCCTCAAAGAAACCAATAGGCCAACTTCCTAGAAGTTTAAGTTCAAACCACAAATAGTATGTGAATGCTATCTCTCTAAGGATTAATCATGAGTTGCCATCCCATATCCTCTTTGAGGACAATGAGAACCAAGTTGGGAGGGTGATTATTCCCATTGAGAATGATATTAACTCCAAAGAGGACACTTTAGAGACAAAAGAAATGGTTGAGAATGCTAAAGGGAAAGGAAATGTTTCAAATAAGAAGAAGGATTCTACATTCAAGGCACCGGTGTTTGAACCTCCACCTTATGAGCCAAAACTTCCATTTCCAGGAAGGTTTGGGAAAGAATTGATTGAGAAATATAGGGCTCAATTCAAAGAGAACATGAATAAGGTGGAAAAAGGAATGCCAAACATTGGATAATTCTTGGCAAACCCTCAAAATAGCAAGTTCTTGAAGGATGCAATCAAAAAGAAGCTGAAGACTTTGGAACGAATGGTGAAGCTTACAAATGAGCTTTATGCAAAGACTGAAAACACGAAGGAAGTAACCCCTAAAAAGCTTGAAGATCCGGGAAGTTTCACTCTTCTTTGTACTTTGTGACCTTTTAAATTTGAAAGAGCTTATGTGACCTTGGAGCAAGTGTGGGTCTTATGCCACTGTCGGTTGCAAACAAGCTTGGTGATATATCTTTCAAAACTTATGGACCAACTTTGGTGCTTGCGGATAGGTCCATCAAGACTCCGATTAGAGTACTAGAAGATGTAACAGTAAAGATAGGGGACGCAAAGATGCTCACAAATTTTGTTTTCATTGAAATGAAAGAAGAACAAAAGGATCCTCTCATTCTCGGGAGGCCTTTCTTAGCCACAAGTGGACCTAAGATCGATGTCAAGAAAAGAATGATTGATCTTCATCTTTGGAAAAACCATACTCATATATATGACATGAAGGAAGCAAGGAAGAAATAAACCATTTAAGGACAAGGATATTGGGAGAAGACAAAGGATGCTCTTTCTATTGAATGCGTTGAAGAAACTATCAATTCAAAAACTAGTTTCGAGAAGGATAGGAAAATGATCAAGGCTCCAAAAGACCCACCATGGGAATTAGTTGATAAAGGAGGATCTAAGCTTCCTTTGAATCCCGACAAAGTTTGATTCAAAAACAAAATTCAAGCATAAAGACTTTAAACAAGCCCACTTGGGAGGGAATCTCATGTTATCTTTTGTATATATCTTTTGATTTCATTTTCTTTACTCGTTTTTGGTAATAGTTCTTGGGTATTGTGACTTTGAAACATGTTTTGATTTTTATTAGATACATGTTTAAGTCCATTCAGGAGTCCCCAGAAGTTTAAAGGTGCTTCATACCAAATTTTGTTTCATTGACTTTTATTGAGGTACCAACCTACCACCATTTTACATAATCATCATTTCATTTTCTTTCTTATTTTCCGTCCCCATTCTTGACTTATTTTCAGACAAGGACTATGTGATATAAGTTGATACAACATCGAAAATTTATACGAAATCCCTAAACTTGTCTTGTCGCTCACACACATAAATTTGCGTAACTCGAAAATTAGGTTTTTTGGAAAAGTTGCACCCAAAACGGACGAGCTAAACGTAGCGAAAAATCAGAGGGACCACATCTCACATTTTTTTTCAATTCTCGTCTTATCGTGCATTTGCATTGTGAATAGTTAAGGTTTATAAGATCCCTAAAAATCGATTTTTTCAAAAATATTCAAAAACGTTGCACATAGCTCCATTTCATTCTTATCTTAGGTTGCATTTAGTATCATTTAAGGTTGCATTGTGCATAGGAAACAATGATTGGATTGTCTTGTGATTCTTGATGTTTTGCTTGAATTTTAGCACCCTAGCTAATAGTAGAATGATGCTTGAACCATTTTTAAGATTTGGAAAATCCATGCTTGGAATTGACTACTAGATGCTTCATAGTGTTTGTTGAATTTTCCTTGAACTGAAACCAATCCCATGAATATTTGGACTTAAATGAATCCAATTCTCTTGCTTATAGATTTGAAATGCTTAGCCATGGTAAAACACTTAGCATTTGGATTATCTTTGCCTAATTTTATCACTCTTGTTAATCCAATTTTATCATTCTCATCTTTAGGATGGTTACCACACATTGTTAACCCGAAGCCTTTCTTTAAACCCCCATTGATCTTTATTGTGAGATCTTCTCGGAAAGTGCATATATGGGCAAAAATTTGTCTACTAGAAGTTGAATGACAAGGAAATAGCCTCTTAGAGTTAGCCTCATTTTAAGGTTAACATGCTTAGGTGGGAGAATTCTTAATTTAAGTATTTGGTTTAGGAATCATTGGGATTGTGTGGTTGTGTTAAAAAGGTTATTGAAATGAGCCTAGGTGAAAGGAAAACTCTAGGAGTTCCTCAAAGTTTAGAAGAAAAATTAATCAGTGATTAGTCTAATCCTCAAAAAAGTGAAAAACTTTGAAAAGAAAAAGAAATTGAAAGCTTATATCTACATGGGAAAAGGAAGGCTAGATGTTTAAGTGGAAAGAACGAACAAAAAAGGCTCCTAGTAGTTTGGTAAACAAAAGAAAAAGGCTAATGTTATGGGTAGAAGGAGTTTCAAAAGTAATGAAGATTTGGTGATTTAGGTTCTAAGTGTAAAATAATATGAAACATGGGATAGAATAGAATCATAAAAGGTATTGGGTAGAGCATTAGATAAGGTGAAAGTTTTGTATGCATAAATTGTTTGACTCTACCTTGATTTTACCTAATTTTTTGCATTACTATCATGAGAAAAACCACTTTAAAATGTGAGAAACCACTTTAAAATGTGAGAAACCACTTCAAACTTCTAAAAAGCCTTAAAACCAAACCTAATCGATTAGATTTCCTTTCCATAAACTGAGAATACACTTGAATTATTAATGAATGTAATGCTAATAGTTGGTTCTTGTGATGAGTATGTAGAAGTGCATTGAACAATTGTAATCCATGCATCCTCTTACTAGTCTGTCGGATGATACACTTGAAACATTACAAACAAGTTTTGGTTATGAGTTCCCACTTTCAAACCTCTCTTTCTCAGTTCTCTTTGTTCCTTGCTTGAGGACAAGCAAATGATAAGTTTGGGGGAGTTGATATATTTGGTTTTTCATGAGTTTTAATCTTTATTTTAATCCCATTATAGAGTGTTTAGCTTGCATTTAAGTCTAGATAAGATGCATTTTGCACATTATTGCATATTTCAGGTGTTTAAGAAGTGCGGGGCTGAGTTGAAATCAAAACCGATGAAAAGGATAAAAAGGAGCTCAAAAAGGAAATTGCAAAGGCCATACCGGTTTAGTGCACCAGTTTGTACCAAACCGGTATCAACTCTTCAGAAACCAAGGACCTAACACGTTTGGTTGCACCTGTTTTGGAAACCGGTACAAGTTGCACCGGTACAAGTTGCACCGGTTTCCACCAAACGAGTATGAGTAAAAAAAAATCAACATTTCAAAATTTTCTTCAAGACTTTACCCATTTTGACTTGGGTTGACCCAAGTGTTTTGGGTTAACCTAATGCCATTTTAGGAGACTATATAAGCTTTCTAAACCTAATTTTAGGGGATTATATGCTTTATCTTTTAAGCTTTAATTTATTGTAAGAACATTTTGTAATCCTTTGATTTGATCTTATTTTAATTTTGAGTTTGATTTCTTGGTTTTGATTTCTTTCTTCTTATCAAATCTTCTCCTAATCATGATTCTACACATCTCTAACCTTGGACTTTGTGTTTTCTTAATGATTAGTGAGTAGTTCCTTTTGAGCAAATGGGTTAGGTAGATTAGGGTGATTAGGATATGGAATGTGATGTCTAGGAGTTGAATAGTTAAGATCTTCACTCAATATGTGTTCTTAAGGCTAGATTTAATTTGACCATTCAAGTTTAGATCATAGGGAAAATTGTGTCCGAAAGGTGTTCGATGAAATTCCCCAACCTATTGTTTGCTAAATGTCGAGTTCCGGACAATGTATAGTTTTTCCTTCCAAAACATGGAGAAGAAGCTTGCAACCCGCCTCGAGGTTGGTTTACGCTTCATGGCCTTCAGCACCTCGTTGGCATTCTAGTCCAGAGCTACGAGCGAGGGAGGACTTTAGATGCCGACTATCTAATGATGTTTCTTCAGCCGAGGGGTCCGAATGGTTCGCTACAATATTACCTGGTTTCACGGAAGAAAATGTCTATCATCCGATTGTTCAAGTCCCATTTCCACGATTGGAAAAAACATTATTTTTCGTCAAGATCGATAGGGCTTATGTCAAAGAGATCTACGTTTCCCGTTTTAAGCATAAATGGGATCCGATGGGTACTATTGTCGGATATTTTAGTCGCCTTCAATCTACCGATGCCTAACGTGTGTCTTTGTTTTATAAAGGAGAAATAACTAGTTATGGAAGGTTTCGTTCCATACAAGATGCATCGCGCGAGGGATATGGAGAGGTATCCAAGGAATGAGGGCATTACTTTTAGTGTGGGTAGTTCTGCTCAAGTCAGAGAAGGATCGGTTCCCGGGGTCTGTCTAAATGACTTTGGCAATATGAGTTAGAAACCATCTTTCGGGATTGATTTTTGATTTTTTAAATTTCTCTGATTCCATGCCGACTCCTCCTCCTGTGAAAGAGGTCGTGATGTCGAAGGAGTGTGTTGAGGCTTTGCGACTGACAATGGGGGGGGGGGTTAGTTTATTTACATGATTTCATTTTTACGGACGTTGTTGCTAACCCTCTATAGATATTCCAATAGGGTCTCCTTGTGATGGACGAGCCTCTTAGGGAACGTGAACGGGAGGTGAAACATCCCTGATCCCTCCGATTAAAGCGGAGATTCAGGAGTGTTAGGCTCTGATCCCGATTTCTCATGATTTGGAGGATGTCGGAACCGCAACGCGCGTTAAAGAATATGCAATGGATCAGGACCCGAGACGGTTTGGTACATCGTGTTCTACTTATTATGATCTGGTCGGTATCAAGAAAGGATTCGTGTAAGGGAATGTGTCCCTTGATTGGATTTTGATTTTGGTCGAGTGTGGCTATTTTTAGTAAGATCAGCCGTATGTGGCCTTGAAAACTTCCCGCTCCGCGAATTTTTTGTAATTCGTGTTTATATGAACGTACGGTTTTACGAAAAAAATTATGAGAAGTCAATTAATGTTATGTTCTATGATTTTTGCTACGTTTAGCTCGTCCGTTTTGGGTGCAACTTTTCCGAAAAACCTAATTTTCGAGTTACACAAATTTACGTGTGTGAGCAACAAGACAAGTTTAGGGATTTCGTATCAATTTTTGATGTTGTGTCTAGAGATGTTAGAGACCAATGTGTTAGGTTTAGGGCAAGACCTAGGCTTACTCTCGGTTTTAAGGGGTGTGGTGGCGATATATGGTTTATGTATTGAGTTTACGATTTCAACCTAAGTTCGTTTCAATATTAGAAACTGAGATAGATTCACATGGATCGGGAACCAAGCATCTCTCCGAAGATAATTTCTAAGCCGTTCAGAAGTCCTGACCAATATTTTGGTTTTTATAATGCTGTTTATCATTGTGTTGGATGTGTGAGAACCAATCTTATGAAAAGTTAGGTGACTAATTAGTCTGTCGGGGATAAACAACGGGTTCGATATAGGAGCAAGTGTTTGCTAGTTTTGGTTTTGGAGTCTGTGTAGACTGTTTTTGAATGCATTTAGAAGTTTTTTTTTTGGAAGTTCGCAATGTCTCGTTTTTTTAAAGTTCTTTTTTCGTTCGATGGTTTAGCANAGTTTTGGTTTTGGAGTCTGTGTAGACTGTTTTTGAATGCATTTAGAAGTTTTTTTTTGGAAGTTCGCAATGTCTCGTTTTTTAAAGTTCTTTTTTCGTTCGATGGTTTAGCATTTTGGAATTTGTTCGAGAAATGTTTCTGCGATTTCTCAAAAGGCTTGCTTGTCTTTGCGACCGAGGATGGCGTTTGAGTTTTTGTTAAGCGAATCGTTCGTATGATTTCTGTTTCCGGGTTATACGATGTTTTTTGTTGTTACTTAGACGTTTTTGAGTGAAATTTAATGTGTGAATCATAAGAAAAATTGTTAAGTTAGAATACGATTGTCTTATTGCGGAAAATTTTTGAAAATATCGAGTACATAAATGTGGATATATAGAAATATGGGAGTATGCGAGTATATGTCAACGTACCCACTCCCCTCTTTTTCAGAGAGAGGGATAGCTACACTTTTCTTGTGAAAAGTTGCATACGTACCCTTTTCGGGGATCAAGGCATCTCATAGTTTAGTTTGTTGCCATGAGTTAGATTATTCTCTTGGTGATGTTGTGTCGTCTGATTTGGCCGCGGTGGCTATAGTTGGGTTGACAACTTTTTCAGGTTTTGTTTGTGCCGTTTTTCACAGACGTTAGGCTCGGAGGTTTGGTCGCCTTTTTAAGGTAGAGCGGTTTCTCGATTTGACGAATCTAATTTGTGCTTTTCTCAAGCTTTTCAGGTTTCTTTGAAGCGTTTGGTTGATGGCTGAGTTTTCTTTGCTCGTTTGGGTCGGCTCGTTGAGATCTTTGTGACCCGTCTTAGTTTGTGCTCGGCTAGGAAGCATAGTCTTGCTTGTTTCTCACATCCCTAGATTGTAGAGATTATGTGGGGCGCTGGGAATTTGATGCCTAAGTGATAACTCGATAGGACTGGTTTTACAGAGTTTATCCAAGGCATCCCGATGATTGCGTTATAGATGGCAGGATGGTCGACTACCATGAATTCTACGAGTTTGGTGACATCTTTGGCCACGACTGGAAGCTAATCAATCCGAGAGTCGTGGTTGTTGTGCCGAAGAAACCCATGAGTTGTTTTGGCGTGTGATTGACTTCGGACAATCTAATTCCCATCCTATTTAGAGTGTCACAGAAGATTACGTTTATGGTACTTCCTGTGTCGACGAAGATTCTTGCGACCTTGAGGTCTCTTATGACGAGATAGATTACGATAAGTTTGTTATGAGGAGTATCGATTCCAACAGCTTTGCTTTTTTCGAATATAATCGTGTTACTCGATTACTTTGAAGATGTAAAGAAAAGGTGATCGACCCAGTTGGTGCTCGATTTAGCTTTACAATGATAAGCTTTGATTGCAGAGATGCTATCCTGACAGTATTGTGATCCTCCGATTATCATGTTTCCTCGGTGGTGATTGACATCGCTGGCTTTATCTTTCGACGCTCTTCCGCGCTTCTCTTTAATTTGGGGACCCTGGGGCGCGTTGTTGCTTGGTGGTGCCTTCTCGGACCTACGTGGTTGGTTAGCTTCTCTAATTAGGTCGTTTACATTAGATATTTCTGACATCTCTCCTGCCATCAGCTTTGCCGTTAACCTTGCTACGAGAATTTTGCAGTTTTCCTTGGAGTGGCCTTTTGTTTTGTGAAACTCGCAGAAGTTGTTTTCATCGTAAGAGAAACTTCGAGTCCAGGTATTTCTTGATGTTCTTCCTCTTTCAAAAGACGATTTGATGGCATAATTATGCAATCCCTGAAGATTATCTCCCTCGTGGTGAACGTATTTATCGCTACAAGGGCTTTTCTTTTTATATTTATGCTCCGAGGGAGTTTTTTTTTTGCGGACACCTTTTCCAACTTATGTTTTAGTGACATGACTTTCATATTCTCTTCGATGGTGATGAAATTTGCAACTTTGGGAAAAGCGTATTGGATTGACTGCGGTTTTTTGAGTACTATCCACTTTCTCAATTTTGATTTGTACCAGAGAGTTTTTCGGAGCGCGTCTACGGCTGCTTATCCCAAAGACTCTTGATATCACAACCTTGAATCATTTAATGAAATCTTGGAAAGGCTCGTCCTTCCTTTGAGCCATACTCCATAAGTCGAACTGAAGTTTCCCTATCAATAAACATGGAGTACTATTTGAGGAATTCTGTAGAGAGTTTTCGGAAGTTTATGATAGAGATGCGTTTTAGTTGGGAAAACCATTTGATAGTTGCTCCCTGGAAGTGTTAGAAGAAGAGGAGACATAAACTTGCATCTTTTTCGCGCTCCTTAAGCTTGGACCATGCCATTGCGATCCGAAAGGTTTATAGATTAGATTTTGGATCGGTGGTTCCATCGTACATAAGGATCGTGATTTTGCTGGGATCAAAGATACGGGCCTTAGTTATTCATATCGTAAAAGGCATTTTTGGGTCTCCTTGAGGATTTTGTTGATCTCCGGTGCCGCACTAGTGGCATGGTGAATTTGTGATTTCATCGCCCGGACTTCTGCAACGGTTTTCGGCGATGTAATTGTGGAGATGGAAAATTTCATCGAAGTCATGGTCATTGGCATTTGGAACTTGTCGGCGGTTATCGTGAATTTTCCGTGCTTGTTTTTAGGTCAATCTTCTTGTTCTACGTAGAAGAGATTTTTCTCTTATTCTGTTATGGGTTTATCAAACTGATGATCTTTCCTGTCTGAGCGTGGGCTTCTTTTTTTGGGGTGTATACCCGCATCCTCATTTGAAGATTCGGATTGTTTGTTGGACTCCAAGTTAATTCTCTTGGCTTTGTTAACTTACGTTTCCCCGTTTAGAGGCGGAAGGTTGTTGGTGGTTTTGAGCGTCGCATCAGGAGTTATCTCGTCGAGAAATTATCCTGATGGCTCCTTTTGTGCATTTTGCCTCCTATCCAACGGAGTTTCAAAATCGAGTCTTCTCTCATGGAGCTTGGTTGTTCTGCGTGAGAAGATGGCTCTGGTTTTCGCATTTAGGGTTTGAACCTTTTTGCGAGAGAGCTTGTTAGCTTATCTTGTTCTTCTAACTTTTTTTCGAGAGTCGAGAACATCTTCTTAATCTCCTCGACTGCTGCAGTGTTTGTGTCAGCATTGACTGCAGTGACGTTTGTTAGCGGAGTTCATTCAACATTGTCATTCGGAAATGCACTGTCATGTGCTGGTTGGTTGTTTTGATTTTCGGTAGACCTGACTAAACTTGTTATTTGACATGAAAGAAATGACTTGCCCCCTCCTTCTAGCGTCAAACCGTGGGAATCAAAATTCATACTTTCGATTTATATTAGTTACGGTAAACTAGAGAGAACTCTAACTTTCCAGGTATCCCGGAATTCTGTGAGTCAAATACGAATAAGATCAAAGTAAGAAAATAAATGCTAAAGTATGAGAATTAAATATTGTGAAAGAGAGCAAAATAGAAGTCTTATTCCGAATTCGTAAGAGAGTTTCAACAGGTGGTAAGCCTTGGCTCCGTGAATTTTTGGCGAATTTCGTAGTACGAATAACCTAAGACTAGTAACCTATTTTACTCGTAGCTCGCTACAAAAATAAAAAATAACCCTAATTCTATAAGTATTTTTGTGTGAATAATCAAACGTGTTTGTGCCCCTTCTCTTCGTCTTTGATATATAAGCTTCAAGTTTTCTCCATCTTCCCTTTTTCTCCTTTTGTTTCCCCGCAAAAATATTCATTAACTGGTTTATTCTTATGCAAAAATTTTCCTTTTCTAGATTTCTTCCATTTCGTCTTGGCTTGCAATACAAGCTTCGAACGCCATTGTGCGTGGGCTCGATTCTCGACTAGAGTTGTAAGAGGGTCGTCACCATGTTTCAGACGTTGTTGGGCCGTTTTAGGATTTAGGCGATTTTTATGGTTCTCGTCGAAGAACCAAGCTTACGTACGATGATACGATCAAAACTTCACAGAAAGACTATACCAATCGTATGAGTAAGATTACATCGACGTTTAAGTTAGTCATTTATCGTTTTATATGTTCAATAAATATGAGCATGTCCTTATCATCATTTCGAAAAATGATGATTTTAATTTTTTAATCAAGATATTCTTGGAGTTTCGGCAAACCATTATCGTTTTTTATTCTTCTGCAAATCGTAAGAAATAATCGCATAGCTAAGATGATGTCGGTGTTCGGAATGACCAGAATCGTTTATATGATTATTTTCGGAGTTATGCGAATTTCATGATTTCTATTGCAAGAATCTAATGGAAGCACAAAATGATACAAAACAAGAGACGAGATGTCCGTCAGACGATCAGCTTGCTAATTGGCGAGTTGAACATATGTTGTTTAGCTCGCCAACTAGAAGTTGAACTTGTGTAGTTTAGCTCGCCGGTTGGCGAGTTGAACGTCGGTCGTTCAGTGTATATGTTCTCCTTTTGTTCGTTAACAACATTCGGAACTAGAATGTTTTTCCCGATATGCATCCGTTAAGGTTTGTCATATTCTTTGGATGCTAGTTTCGAGTACGCGTGCTCGGATATCATTGTCGGACGTAAAAAAATTATCTTGCCTCGTTAAAACCTAAGTGATAGGAAAACCTGGTGGTTAAAACATTCTCGACTAAGGACAAAAGAGTACATAGATAATTGGTTAACAATTTTCCAATTGTTATTCGGTTGATCCGAGGTATATATTCTGTTAACAAGGATCGATGCGCTTTGACGTTTGCACCAGCGATTGTGAGGCGTTGATTTTGTTGTAACCGTTTTGGACCCCAACAAGCCTTACCCCTCTTAGGAGACATGATTTATAATGAATCCTTACCTTTACCCTTCTTTTCATTATTCGTAGGTACTTCTCTCGCCTGCTCAGGAATGTTTGTCAATGATTGAGATTGATCTTTTAAGTAGTCAGTATAATGGAAGTTTGTATACTGACTATTTGTATATGGATTTTTAAAGAAAATCATATATATTGGTTTTTTGAGGTGTGCGACGCCATTCGCTTGTCCAAATGGACCAAACATGAGAATATATTTGATTTTAATAAAGAAGTCACTTTATATAAGGTATTTGAGAAACCTGTAATTAAATCATCTTCTTTTGTGGTTTCGACATACAAAAGTGTAAACCCTAATATGTATGATTCAGTGAAACTAACCAGTTATGACATGTGGAAGATTTTTAGAATGTTGTTTATAGAAGATAATTTACTTTAAAGATTGCCTCCCCAGAACGTTACCTGCAATGGTGGTGTTCACATTACCTGGGGGAAAAGTATTTGACATTGTACCCTTCACATTATATTGGGTAGAAGATGATTTTGTGTCCATATTTTGCACAACTTCAGGTTGTGATATATTGAGCGAGAAGAACGGGGTAAATCTCAGTAATGGAAGGGGAAACAATGCCAGTCGCACAAGTCTGAGTTGGGTCTGGTGGTGGGTCCTGTATCTCAAACTCTGCTGAATGAGCTAAGCCTAAATGGAAGCAAAGTTTAAATGAAGATTTCTTATAAGAACTGCCTAAAAACTAGTATGTACTTTGACTATATTAAAGAATGCACTTTTGAGACTGTCATTACCTGAGGCACTGATTCCTTTTCCTGACTAACCTAAGGTGTGCAGTAACAATTCCAGCTTACGTATCCTATTTGAGATTCTTGCCTGGCTCCGTCTTAATATTGAAATCTGCGATAGATTCTCGACTTATGATACGATACATATTTCTCAAAATAATAACGTCAATCGTATAATTGAGATAACATTGGTGCTTTAGTTAGCCGTTATTGTTTAAATGATTAGAATAACAAGGAACACATCTTTATGTCCGTTTTGGAGAACGATAAATTAAATCGTATAGCTTAAACAATCCATGGTAGTTAGAATAACGATTATCGTTTTATACGATTAAATCTTATACGAAACGATTTTACGATTCTTTCGTGAATCATAGGAAATAATCGTAAGAATAGGCGGGGTGAACCCATTTGCAAGCTGAACGTGTGTTATTCTCTAAACAAGTTTCAGCTAGCCTAGTCGGCAAGCTAAATGTATGAGATTCAACTAGCAAACTGGCGAGCTGAATGTACAAGATTCAGCTAGCCAAATGACGAGCTTAATGTACGAGATTCAGCTAGCCAACTTTTGAGCTAAATTTACGAGATTCAGCTAGCCAACTGGTGAGCTGAATGTACGAGATTCAACTAGCCAACTGGCGAGCTGAATGCACAAGATTTAGCTAGCCAATTGGCGAGCTGGGTGTACGAGATTCAGCTAGCCAACTGGTCAATTGAGTGTACGAGATCCAGCTAGCCAATTGTCAAGTTGAATGTACGAGCTTCATCTAGCCAACTGGCGAGCTGATTTCACCAGATTCAGCTTGCCAACTGGCAAGCTGAATGTACCAGATTCAGCTAGCCAACTGGCGAGCTAAATGTGCGAGATTCAGCTAGCTAACTAGCGACTTAAATGTATGTGATTAAGCTCGTCTGTAAACCACTAAATTCACAGCCAATGCGTTTTTCTCTCGGCTTGGTTGGTTCATTCCATTTATGGGATGATAATACTAGTGCGGCTTGATGTTTGGATCGAGTGATTAATATTTATGTGAAAGCTTTTAGGCATTGATTTCGTCATGATCGTTTTTGACCACAACAGCCTGGCGTCTTTTGGTCTTACCTTGGCAGTCGATCAGTTTCTCTTATGAGATCCTTTGTGCTTGACACTTCTGATATTTCCCCCGTGAATATTTTTGCTGTTAGGCGGGCTCCAAGAACTTTGCAGTTCACCATAGAGTGACCTTTTGTTTGGTGGAACTCGCATAAGGTGTTTTCGTCGTAGGAGACATTTCAAGTCCAGGTGCTACCCGATGTCCTTCCTTATTATGATGCCATGTTGATGGCGTAGTTATATGGCCCTTGAAGGGCTTCTCCCTCGTGATGGAAATACTTGTCGTTACGAGGATTTTTCTTTTTCGACGTTTGCTTGGAAGGAGCGTCTTTTGCAGATGCCTTTGCCAACTTATGCTTGTGCGATAGAACTTTCTTCTCTTCTTTGATGATAATAAATTTTGTGGCCTTATGAATAACATCTTGAATCATTTGTCTCTTTAGAATAATGGATGCACCTAAGTCGCATAAACACTTGTCGAATGTTAGAGGACCTAGTGAACAAGGCAAGGTGAATGAGCCAGGATAATAGAGCTTCTTAGGGATTGATGTATTTGGGATTATGGCACTGCATTCTTCCTTAAGCACTACCATTCCTTTGATTTCCTTACCCCTTTTGGTGATGACATCATTCAAAAACTTCTTATATGGAGGCATAAGAGTGATGGCATTTAAGAGTGAAACCTTGATCTCAGTATCTTTCATGTATTTCTCAAAGATTCCCTTGTACTTCTCCATAATATCCTTCTTGAATCTTAATTGGAATGGTAACCTTTGAATGTAAGGTGGTCGAACAAAAGGTGTATCCTTCTTCTGTTGGGCAGATGGTTGTTGAATAGAATTTGGCTTGACTGTGGCAGCTGAGGTGGGTTGTGTCTACCTCGGAGAATCAATTTTTGCAAAATCTGCATTTTCAACTCCATTTAAACTCGAATCTTCCCCATCTTGCTACACATTCCTCAATGTCTAGAATATGAGCTTTTCTAAAGTAACTCATTTCCACTTCTCAAAGTGATGGCATTTATGTGGGCATAGTTTTTGATTTTGAATACATTTCCCAAGAAGTTGAGTTGTGGACTTAGGTGCATAGAATGATGCACCCATGTTTTCCAAGTACTTAAACTTAGAGTTCAATGCTTCAAACTTCATGTTAATATCATTATATGAGTAATCTACTTGTGTCTTGAGTTCTACAAACTTCTTTGAATTCTCCATTGCTCTATTAGCCTGGCCTTGAAGAAGTTATTATAACAATGCTTCAACATTGGATTATTGAGCTTGTCATTGCTGAGGGATGAAACCATGAGGTTCTCCTACTGGTTGTTTTTGTTGAAAACTACTTGGTGCTTGCTGCTTAGAAACAAAGAAACCCTTATTCTAATGTTGATTATAGTTGATGAAAGATTTGGCTTGTTGTTGTTGTTGTGGTGGGTAGACATGATCTTGGGGCTTTGCTACATTGTTGTTGCGGTAGGAAAGACCAGGGTTCTTCTTGTAGTTGAAGAAGCCCTTTTTTAACCCCCTTAGTTTTGTATGTAGCTTATCTTCTCTTGTTGATCATTCTCCCCAGCTTGGATCTGTACTTGCTCTTCCTCACTTATAAAATGAACTTCTTGTTGTTGTGCAAGAAGTATCTTATGCAACTTATCATTCAAAGTCTTGATGTGCTTCTTATTTTTGTCTTCAGAATTAGAACTACCTTGAGGAGTGCGATCATAGTCTTCATTGAAGATCCCATCAGATTGAGCCAAATTCTCAACTAGTTCCCAACCTTCTTCAACATTCTTTTTAAGAAAGTTAAAATTTCTTGTTGTGTCAAGAAGCATTCTGATCTTGGGTAAGGCACCTCTGTAGAGAATGCGAAGGAGTGATTCCTTTTTGAATCCATGGTGAGGAAATTGCAACGTATAGCTCTTGAACCTCTCTGAAACTTCATTGAAAGTTTCAGCATTCTTTTGTGAAAAAACGGATATCTCATTTCGTAACCTTGCATTTTTGGAAAGAGAAGAACTTGGCAAGGAAGGCTTTCTTACATTCATTTCAGGAAGTAAAGGAATTTTTAGAAAAAGACTTGTCCCATTGATGGGCCTTGTCACCCAAAGAGAAAAGAAAAAGTCTCATCTTGAATGCATCATCACTAACCCCCATTGATCTTTGTGAGACCATAAAGTTTGTCTAACTCATCAAGATGGTCTAAGGGTCTTCCATTGACAGCCCATGAAACTTGTTCCCTTGAACCATAGCAATCAAGCTATGCTTGATTTCAAAGTTGTTTTTGTTGACAGTAGATGGAACAATCTCGTGGCGCTGAGTGTGTGTTTGCATGTGTTAGGTGCTTCCCCAACACCAATAGTTCGCCCACCATTAGGAGGTACATATTGGTCAGCCATTTATGGTAGAACATGGTGATCATGTTCAAGTGTTCTTAAATTATCCCTTTGCTTTCTTAAATTTCTTGGTAGTTGATCGATGATGTCTAGAAACTGTAAGAGATTCTGGTTTCCCTTTGATCTTGTTTGCATACAGATTGTTACTAACTCTGGTTACAAACTCTAGTATTGTCCACCTCTGAGAATCAAACAGTTCTAAATGTTCATGAAAACAAAGGAAACAAGGTGAGTAAAAAAAGGGATAGTATGATTTCACTAAATCTAAACTCCATATTGTAACAAACAAACATCCAACTAGCAACAACGCCAAATTGATAGTATGATTTTTTAATGTTTAACTACTTCAATTCCCTAATGTACTATCATTTTCATTGCAGCATGTAGGGATACCAATAAAAATGAGTGATTCTATTAGCCAATCTAGATGCAATCAAATCCTATTAATTCAATCCAAGTGATTAGAAGTTTAAAAATAACAATCCTGAGTAACATGCAATTTTCGTAACTAAAGAAGATAAATAGCTTGTAGAACAAGTAAGTAAATACAATTAGAAAAAAATCAGAGAATGAAAGTTCCTAAGGATGTGGTAATTGATTAGTGATCCTCTTTGATCAACCTGGATGTCTAACATACCTCACACAAGAGCTAACCCTTAGACAATAAACTCATGAATAATCATATCAATCTCTTGACAAATGATTTCAAACTAAGCAATATCCAGACCTAGCTCTCGTTAACGGAACAATACCTAGCAGGCATAAAGAAACTGTCTATTCAAGTCAATAGACACCATAAACAACCAATCTCTTGGGATAGAAATGTAAATCTCTTAAATCATTTGGTTCAGACATTTCATCGAAAACCTTCTGGTTGTGGAAATGGCTAAGGTCATATTTCAATTGATCATAAAGAAATCAGCATTAGGAACAATGAAACATAAGGGATTTATGAATAAATAAGCTTAGACATCCAGGAGATTAAGGAAACAACACAAATATATATCATACTCAAGACCCTAGAAAACTACTTACTAGTCATGGTGAACACGATATCACAAAACCTATAAAACGAAATAACCAAACAAATCATCAAGATCAGAGTGAAATTAGTCATAATAACAAGTATTGAAAGAACTGATGCAATAAATCCGAAGATCAAAGATCAAACTCTCAAGAACAGCAAGAATACAAACACAAATATTTATAAACCAACCCAGAAAATGAAATGAGTATTGATATCACTCGGTTTTTGATGCCTTATAGTTGGTATCTATACCTGCTATTTGGCATCATTTGAGTATTTTCCTCGTATTTTTGGTGTGTTTTCAAGATTTTAGGTGTTTGAGATGTTCTAGAGAAAAAATGATGGTTTTCAGAAATTTTAGGTGCAAATAAACAAACGAAGATGGTCGGATCGATCTAAACCGAAGAATGATTAACCATATAAGCATATATGAAGAGATCGATCGATCCATCTGCAACATAAACCTACAAGAAGAATGATCAATCAGTGCAAAAGAAACCTCTGAGAAAATTGATCGATCGATCCATACTGAATTGATCGATCCATCGGACATAAATTTGAAAAAAGCTGAGATCAATCAATCCCTCTCTCCAGACTGCACCAATGTCTAACCAACTCATTGAACTCAAGATTTCACGCCTGGTTGAATCTAAAACTTATGAAGAAGACCTTGTGTACTATGGCGAGAGATCTAACACAATAATTCCACTAAGAAGACTTCAAAAGCTACAAGATCCTGGAGAATTCTTAGTTCGTGTCAAGATCAAGGGAGTAATCTTCATGGATTCACTCTGTGGTACATGAGCTAACGTTAACGTCATGTCTAAACTTGTCAATGAGAAGCTGGGATTAAAAGGTATTAAACCATATGAGATAGCTCTTACACTAGCTAACAACTCTGTTATATCCTCGAATGGATTTGTCTCTCATGTGATGGTACAAGTTTGAGATTGTTTTGTTCCTCTTGATTTTCATGTGTTGGACACAAATGGTAGCTCATATAGAACATTGGTTCTAATAAGACCTTTTCTAGCATTTGTAGGGGTTGTGATGGATATGCCTAAGAAGTACATCTATCTCACAAAAGTCAAGAAGAGCTATCATTACCCAATAGTACCCCACAAAAATGCTTCTAAGATCATTATGATAAAGGTAGAAAAGGTAGCACATAAATCTCAAGTCGAATCTAGTACTAAAGTGGCTGATCCTAAGGTGTTGCACAAAGACTTTCGAGTTTCAACAAATAATGCAACATCAAGGGTAAAAACAAGGGTAAAGTGGACTTGAAAAAGATCAACAAGTATCCTCAGTTGAGTTTGACTCCTCAAGCATTAGTTGGAGATGGAATTGAGTACAAAGTGAAGAGCAAAGGTATTTCAAAACATTTCTCAAAGGTTAAAACCTTATTTCCCTCAGAACTTACGGACAAAGGAACCGACTTTACAAAGGAGATGATGAGTAAGGTCCTGAAGTTACAGCTTTCGGATGGTGGTGGTTTTCATAGAGAATCTATTGGCGCTGACTTAGCTCCATCTTAGGAGTTAATTTTTTCAAGCTCAATGATGTTAAACAAGCGTTGAGTGGGAGGCAACCCACTAATTTGGTGTTTTAGATTAGTTAATTTTTAATTTTAAGTTAGTTTAGTTTTAGGTTACTAACTTATTAATTTTTAGTTTTAAGTTCCTTGTGATTTAGGATATTCTTGGTGAAGGAATCTTCAAGTTACTCCGGGTTATCTCTAATCTATCTTTTATCCCCTATCTTCTCATTGTATTGGTGGTAATCTAGATGATTTTTCTCTTGATCCTTGCTAATGTTAGTTAGTATTGCTAAGATCATTACTCACCATTAACCACTTTTCTATATTTCTTGACTTGGATTGATTTTAGATCTCTAATCAGTTGGTTTTTCTAATTGAGTATTTCTTCATTCTTGCTAATGTTGATTAGTATTACTTGATCATTGCTCTTTACTTGCCAACTTGATGATGAGCCATTAGGTTTATGATTTAGAATTGTTTTGGATGATGTCTTTCACATATGATTCTTGCTAATAGTTAATTAGTATTGCTCTACATTGTGATCTTGATGGTTTCTTTTACAAATGATTCTTGTTACTTCTTAAATCATTGTAGAACTATTATGCGACATGTTTCAATAGGAAGAATATCATTGTACAAACAACTTGGGGGAGTGAGATAACTTATCTTTTTGATGACTTAAGAAAGAAGGAGTTGAAATCGGAGGCACAGATCGATCGATCCAGACGTGGATTGATCGATAGAAAGTTTCTCGATTGACCAGTAAGTTGAGATTGATCAATCCAGACATGTATCGATCGATCCCCTTCTCAGGTAATGTTTTTAAAACGCTTTTAACTCATGGTTTTTTGTCATTTATCAATTAGTCAGATCTTATTCATTCTCATGGATTTATTTTCACACCGGGACGGTGTGAAGTAAGTCTGGGGGTGGGTTTATATCTACTAACGAAGTTTTGTATCTTTTTGGATGTTTCGTCGCTTTGACAAAAATTTCAAAACTTTTCGTTTTGATTTAGTCGAGTCGAAGGAACAATGACCAGAATCTATGATGATTATTAGCCTAGTGTGAGTTTAGAATTGATTTCTATTTGATTACTGACTTAGATAAATTAGTGTGTTTAGGTTCGGTACCCCATTGATTGATTGATATGCTTTTGAAAGTTCTAGTCTTATTGATTGTTGATGAATTGGTGCTAGCTCTAATAGGATATGACTTAAACTGATCTTAAAAATCTCTTTCTTATGGTGTTGGATATACTTTGAAAAGCTAGGTGCTTTGCTCTTCAGTTCTCTGTAAAATCTGACAAGTTCTTTTAGTAAGATCCTGATCCTTTATCTCCATCCCTTCTAGAAAAAATAAGAAAATGGTAAAAGAAAAAGGATTGAAAGCATGATCTAGAAATCAGTAATCAATCAAAACCGTCTGGTAAAATGAACATAAAAGCGCATAAATACGAAGAAACAAAAATCAGTAAAAAAAGAAAGAAATAAAAGAAGTAAGAAAGGGGGAAAAGGGTCAGGACCATAAGTCGATTGATGCTCAGTTTGGTATGAGCGCTTTGATAGAAAAGGTACTTGGACAATAATAAAACGACTTGGACAACAAATGTGAAACTTTTTGTGGCCTTTTATATGATTAAAATGAAGAAAAAAATTAAACAAAATAACATTTTTATATTGGTTTTCTGTTTATAAAAATATCAAAAGAACTAAAGCGAAAAAATGCAAAAACAGAATTTTATGGATTTAAAATATTTATAAATGTAAAAACGAATAGCTAAACTTAAAAATAAAATTAATCCATGGTTGTTATTAAATTACTGGATGATAAGAATAGAAGAAAAAAAATATTTGGTTTTTATATTAAAACATAAAAAAAATTTAACACAACAAAAGAAATTAAAAAGATAAAGGTTGAATGAACACGACCTGGGATAGTAAGAACCTATTAGCTTTAGTATCAGATCATGTAAGATTGGAATCACCCCAAACTTTAGTGAAATAAGAATCCAGGGAGAGTCTTTGGTTGCGGAAGATGGGAACAAACACGCTGGCTTTCACGCTCTCTCGTACTGGTTCAATGGGTGAAGGTAAATCGATATGGGATCAAAAAAGCTAGTTATAACGCTCTCTCTTGTAGGATCAAAAGATCAAAGTGAAGATGGATTCAACGCACCTCAGAGACTATGGAAAGATCTCTGATACAAAAAGCAAGCTCTTCCTAAGGGGAATCAACACATAAAGGACGGAACCTTAAATCTCTCCGAATACCACTTGAAAGAGAGGAAAATGCAACTTTATTAATCAACAAAAAGGTATGGGTTTTAGAAGGCTATAGGGGAACCTTATATAGTGGTTCTTCAGCTTAAGACCTAATTAGGTTGACATAAATTCAAACAACAAGACCCAAGAAAACATAACTTGCAAAATAAAACAACAAAACGTTTAAACCCACTAAACATAAATATTCGCAAACTTAAAATAAAATAAACCAAAATATTTTAGACTCTCTTGGGATTGAAATTTTTTCCTCTGAATCCTTATAAACCTTAGATAAACTCAGTTTTACCTGCATTAATTTTATGAATTAAAAGTACCCGATTTTGGCTCGGTTTGTGCGGTTTATGAGCTAAAATGCATTCTGCTTGTTCTGGTCCGTCTAGGTTGAATCTTTTGATGATTTCTTCTTCTTATAGTCCCTTTAGGCTTGTATAAAATTTATCTTCAAGTATTTTCACGTGGTTTTCTTCAGAATCCTCTTTTGACCTTGTTTGCTCTCTAATGGCTAGTTGATTTGTATTGATTGTATCTTCAAGCTCATAAATGGTCTTTGAGTGATTCTTGTTGTGTTGAGCTCCATTTTCTGTCAAGAAAATATAATTACATTGATTGTACTGAGGCCAAATTTCCTTGAGGTTCAAATGGACGAAATTCTCCAACATCTCATCATTGAGGCCATCCAAGCTTAAGTTAACTTATGGGTTATTTTTGGTAAAGCCTCCAAGTTCTATTGTTGTTATTAGACTCTGGAACACATCATTAAATATTTATCTAAGCCTCCTAGTATTTGAACGTGTCATCGGAGCTTCCCTAACTTGTGGTACAAGTGTTAGTTCAATATTTGGTTTGATGTCCTTATCATTCCCACCCTCTTCATAAGGTTTTGACCTCAAAACTAGATCATCTGCATCATATGGAGAAAGATCAGCAACAATAAAGCTATGTTAGATATTGAACTCACCTGGAAGTTACACTTAATATGCATTGCCATTGAACTTTTCAAAAATTTTGAATGGACCATCTCCTCTAGGTGCCAACTTTGAACTCTTCTTTTGTGGGAATCTTTCTGGTCTCATATGCAACCAAACCAAATCTTCTGGTTCAAATATCAGCTCGCTTCTTATATTCTTCAGTCTTTTCTCAAGATTGTCCTTAACCTTTTGGTGAAGATTCTTCACAAATTCTCCCTTCTTAAGACCATCTAAATTATTTTTCTCAACTTGTGGAATTGGTGAAAGATCCAGCATGGTTAGTGGATTAAATCTATACAAAACATCAAAACAAGACATCTTAGTAATAGAATGAGTAGCATGGTTATAAGAAAATTCAAGAAAAGGCAAAAAATCTAACCATGTTTTCATATTATGACCAAGAGTAACTTTAAGTAAAGTAGATAGAGTATGGTTTACCACTTCTCTTTGTCCATTCGTTTGCGGATAACAAGTTGTATAGAATACCAGCTTTGTGCCAAGATTTTTTCATAAGATTCTCCATAAATGACTTAGGAACTATGCATCTCGATCAAATACCATTGTCTTAGGTAATCCATGTAAGCGAAAAAAATTTTGATGAACAAATCAGTTGTTTGGGTGGCATCATTAGTCTTGCCACATGGTATAAAGTATGTCATCTTTGAAAACCGATCAACAACAAAGACAAAATCTTTATGTCTAATCTTTGTCAAACCTAGCATAAAATCAATAGAAATATCCACCCAAGGTGCGCTAGGAATATGTAAAAGTAAATAAAGACCATGAGAATGTGATCTGGATTTAGCTTTATGACAAGCTACACATCGAGAACAATGTTTCTCTACATCTTTCTTGAGGTGAGGCCAAAAGAAATGATCGACCACTACTGCTAATGTCTTATCCACACCATAATGCCCATAAGACCACCACCATGTGCCTATTTAATTAGAAACTTCCTTAAATATCCTTGTGGAATGCACAACCTCTTATCTCATAATAAGAATCCATCATGTAGATAATATGTTCTAAATGCCCCTTTTCCACTTTATTCATAGGCATCTCCAAAGTCTGGATCATCTTTGTACAGCTCTTTGATGTGCTCAAAGCCAAAAATATTTACTTCTATTATAGAAATAAGTGCATGTCTTCTTGATATGCATCTGCCACAACATTCTCCTTTCCTTTCTTGTACTTTATAGCATAAGGAAACATCTCTATAAATTCTAGTCACTTAGCATGCCTTATCTTGAGTGAATTTTGACCTCTTAGGTTCTTAAGAGTCTCATAATTTCTATGTATGATGAACTCCTTGGATAAAAGATAATGCTACCATGTCTCAAGTTCTCTATTCAATGCATAGAGTTCGTTTTCATTCTTTGAGAGTGTTAAAGGATGTCTCTTGAGCTACTCCCCATGAGAATGGTGTATTCTTCTTGATCACATAAACTAGGGATGCTGCTATAGTGCTAAACTCCTTCACAAAATGCCAATAGAAACTTGAAAGACCATGGAAGCTTCTAACATGTTCAATTGTTGTTGGTGTAGGCCATTCTTGAATTGCCTTAATTTTCTCTTCATTGAACTAGTTTGTGAGGCGCATGAAGGTGCTTGGTATATTTGTCAAACCAAAATGCATGACCAGCCACTCATACAACCCTTATTTTATCTTGAATGTGGTTTTCCATTCATCTCCTTCACGCATCCTCACTTGATGATAACCACTTCTGAGATCTACCTTTGAAAATATGGTTTCTCCACTAAGCTCATCTAGCATATCATCTAGACGTGGAATGGGATGCCTATATTTGATGGTAATGTTGTTTATTGCTCGACAGTCCATACACATCCTCCATGTACTATCTTTCTTGAGTACTAAAAGTACTGGTACGACACAAGGACTAAGACTTTCTCAGATGTATCCCTTGTCCATCAAGTCACATACTTGCTTCTCAAGTTCTTTAGTCTCTTTTGGGTTCATTCAATATGCTGGTTTTTTAGGCAATGATGAACCTGAAACAAGATCAATTTTATGTTCTATACCTCGAATTGGAGGTAGACTAGGTGGTATCTCTTCTGGAAAAACATCCTTAAACTTATCTAAGAGAGCCTTAATTTCCGCTGGAAGTTCTAATTCACCTAGGCCTGCACTTAGACATTGTTTAAACAACATTAGTAGCACGATGCCTTTGGAAATCATCGCTTTAGAACAACACCAGGACATAAATAAAGACTAGATTTACTTACCTCACTTTCTTACTCATATGCACTTAAAAATCATGTACTTCAGATGGTGAAACAGGTGCAAGAGTGAACTTACGGTCTTTGTGCATAAATGTGTACTGGTTGGTGCAGCCATCATGATTAGTAGCTCGATCAAATTGCCATGGTATACCAAGTAAAAGATGCCCAGCTTGCATTGGGACCACGTTACAAACAACTTGATCTTGATATTTCTAAACACTAAATGGAACAGCCACTTGTTCGGTGATTTTCACTTCGGTTCGATCATTGAGTCATATCAACTTATATGGTTTAGGATGGTTAGTCTTCTTAAGTCATAATATGTCCACTATATACTTGCTAGCCACATTAGCACAAGAACCACTGTCTATGATCAGATTACATACCTTCCTCTTAATGGTGCATCTAGTGTGGAAGATGCTCTCTTTTTGCATTTTATCTTCAGGTTGCACAAGAACACTTAACATTCTTCTAGTCACAAGTAATTCTCCAACATGAAGATACTCAACATCATTATCTTGCTCATCATCTTGCTTATATTGAGACTCATAATCTCCATTGTTGGTCAGAATAAGTACCCTTTGTTTTGGGCATTCCCTAGAGATGTGTCCTCTGCCATGACATTTAAAATAGGTTATATCACGAGTTCTTTGAGTATTATTAGAGCTCTTACCTTGTTCTGGTCGGTTGAACTTAGGAGCCTCGGTATTCTTTCCCTTAAAGTGAGAATTTCTGTAAATGGATTTCCCTTTATCAAGAAGTTTAGGATTACTTGATGCCCATGTTTGAGATGTTTTACCATGGTTTCACAAGGCTGATTTTCTATTAATTTGCTTCTCAACTTGGACAGGAAGGTGCAGCAACTCATGTAGGCCATTGTATTGAGATCTTTCCACCTTCCTAACAACGGGCTCTTGTATTCCATCAATTAAGTGAGCCATCAATGTTTCCTCTGATTCTTCGAATTCCAACGAGTTCATAAGCTTTTGAAACTCCTCAAAATACTCATCTACACTTTTGGTTCCATGCAATAACTTACGAAAACGTTTTTGTAAGTCTCTATGATAATGTTCATGGATATACCTAAGCCTTAGAAGGTATTTCATGTCATTCCATGTTGTTACAGGTGCACAACGTTGCCTCCTTCTTTCAGCTACATTTCTGTCCCACCATGCATGTGCATTGTCTGTGAGTTGTGATGCAGCAACAACAACTTTCTTGTGTTCATTATACACATAACATTCAAAGATATGCTCAAGTCTCCTCTCCTAATCCATATAAACTTCTGGAATTATGAACGGAATTCTCAAACAAACACTAAAAATAACCTAAAACAAGATTCTAGATACTTTTTATTTCTGATTTTTCTTTTTATAGACTCAAACATAACAGAAACAACCCAAAAACCACAAACCAAAGATGAACAGACACAAAATAACATAACTGAAAAAATAAAGGGATAGAAGGTTAGAACCGAAGGTAGGAACCTTTGCCTCCGATACCAAATGATTAAGACTCTGCGGAGAGTCTTTGGTTGCGGAAGATGGGAACAAACACACTAGCTTTCATGCTCTCTTGTGCTGGTTCAGTGGGTGAAGGTGAATCGATATGGGATCAAACAATCTGGCTATAACGCTCTCTCTTTAAGGATTAAAAGATGGAAGTGGAGATGGATCGAACGCCCCACAAAGACTATGGAAGGATCCCTGATACAGCACCACACACAAAGGACATAAGCTTAAATTTCTACAAGTACCACTTGAAATAGAGGAAAATGCAACTTTATTAATAAAAAAAAATGTCTAGGATTTACAAGGCTGCAGGGGAACCTTATATAGTGGTTCTTCAGATTAAGACCTAATTAGGTTGACACAAATTCAAACTTAAATATTCAAGACAACATGACTTACAAAATAAAACAACAAAGCGTTTAAACACACAAAACAGAAATATTTGCAAACTTAAAAATAAAATAAACCAAAGTGTTGTACACTCTCTTGGGCTCGAATTTTTTTACTTTGAGGCCTTACAAACCGTGGATAAACTCAGTTTCCCCTGCATAAATTTTATAAAATAAAAATACCTGATTTTGGCTCGATTTGTGCGGTTTAGGAGTTGAAATGCATTCTACTTGTTCTGGTCCGTTCAGCTTAAATCCTTTGATGAATTCTTCTTATTCTAGTCCATTGAGGATTTTATGAAAGTTATCTTCAAGTAATTCCACGTGGTTTTCTTCAGTATCCTCTTCTGACCTTGTTTGCTCTCTAATGGCTAGCTGACTTGTATTGAGTGTATCTTCCAGCTCATGAACTGTCTTGGAGTGATTCTTGTTGTGTTGAGCTCCATTTCTGTCAAAAAAATAAAATTACATTGATTGGACTGAGGCTGGATCTCCTTTAGTCTCAAATGGATGAAATATTCCAGCATCTCACCATTGAGGCCATCCGAGCTTAAGTTAACTTTTAGATTGTTTTTGGTAAAGCCTCCAAGTTCCATTGTTGTTATTAGGTTCTGGACCACGTCATTGAATCATTCTCTAAGCCTCCTAGTCTTTGAACAAGTCATTGGAGCTTCCCTAACTTGTGGTACAAGTGTTGGTTCAATGTTTGGTTCGAGGTCCTGATCATTTAGATCAAAAGGATGATCAAGATATTCCAAGCTTAACTTGCGGGAGAATGGAATGAAGGCAAAAATGAACGGTGATATGGATTGACTCACTCAATAAATGAAGTACTCACGATCTGTATCACTCAAACAATAAGAACTCCATAAATTCAATAGAACTAAGTGAATCACACACTAAGAACTAAAGAACAAAACAAAGGTTTTCGCAAACTTTGTATAGAGAATACTTTTCTTATTAATTTTGTTCGATCAAGGATGATTTACACAATGAGCGAAAAATAAGCTTATATAGTGCTCATTCCAATGTCCTAAAAGGCTAAGAACCGAAACAAAATATGCTAGCAATCAAAAAGAGAACCATTGGAACATAATTAGAGAATCTTCCAAATAAGGAAGTAGCTCTTGGCTTGAGTCCTGATAACTTGGTAATGAATTTATGGTATCTTGGAAGATTCTGTATTATTTGGAGGGTCTCAATAACGCATAGCTTGCATAAAATATACCTTTGGCTTGACAAATCTTCATTAGACTCTAAATATGGCAAGTTGGTGGTTTTCAAAGTGACTTCTGTTTTGTTTCGTGATAAAAGGATTCCACCAGAGCTGTTAGTCTTATTATATATGATTTTTGAGGGAATCTTCAATATCAAACCAATGGCTTGAGTGGTTTAATATGTATCACATACGGCTTTAATACTCATTCATGTGATGCATGAACTGTCTTAGAATAAAGTTTGGAGAAATGGAATTTCTCCTAGTCCTTTAGCTTTCATGTGATCACTTTCCGAGTGACTTTGAGATATGAGGTCCATAGTTTGAACTAATTGGTCTATGGCCCACGATGCCCCTTGTAGGTGCATGTAAGGTTCAACTCCAGATGAAGTGTCATGAATTGTTGTATCTCCTGATTATTTAGCTTTCCAGTGGTCACTTTCCGAGTGAATTTGAAATATATGGCCAATAGCTTGAACAGTTTGGTCCATGGCCCATGATGGTCCTTGTAAGTGCATGTAAGAGTCAGTTCGAAAAGAATTGTTGAGAAAATGAATTCCACCTTAGTTGTTAGCAATAATTTTGTCTCTTTCTGAGTGTCTTTCAAATTGTAGCTGAAATGCTCGAGAATTTTCTTCTATGGCCCATGAAGATTTTATCGGGTGTTGCGTATATGTGCTATCTCTTGATATGGCTCGGAGCAGGGGAAATATCTCTCGAGCAATCTCCTTTTTATGGTTTTTTATTAGAAATCTCCAAGATCAGATCCTTGTTTGAATTTGGCATGGTTGGCTTGGTTGTGGGCTCTCCATGAGCCATCCGTGTAGAAACCCGTATTTTGACTAGGAATTTTTTTTTCGTTTTTGTATATATATTT
>OVBE01000046.1:0-77645 GCA_900406425.1 Iberis pinnata | reverse complement strand
AACTAAAATATCTATAAAAAATTTTGTTAATTAAAATATATTTAATTTCAAAATTTTAAATATATATATATATATATGTGTGTACCTAATTTTTTATTTTAGTTATACTCAATTGATATAAACCCGTGAATCTATTATGAAATATTAATGTTTTTTTCATTGAAATTTTTTATATATTATTTAAAATTGAAAAGAGTAAAAAAATACATTTAAAATTGCATTTAACCCGTCATATGACAAAAAATAAATTTAAGAAAGCTGTTAACAAAATTGGCGAAGTCAAGATATTAAGATAACTAACGATACTTCTCGAATTATGACATAAATACATTTACTGTAAATTTTTTTTTTAACTACAAAAACTTATATTCGATTGATACGAACCAGTGAAATCAGATTTATCTATGAAACAAAAAATATTTAAATATATTTATAGAAAAATTTTCATAAAAAAATCCATCTCAGATTGATTCGTACCCGTAAAATCCGGTTTCTTATAAAGATATTAAAGACTCTTGTATGTATATAATATAATTAGTTTATTTTTGTAAAATAGCAAAAAATTACAAATGGAAGTTCAAATATTATTTGGTGCCTATAAAACTATTTGTTACCTAAAAAGGAGCTGACTTCTAGTTTATCAAATTTAAAATATCACAATTCATTTTATATTTAGGATTTTGATTTTCTAATTACAAATTTAACTATTAAAGAAAAAATTAATTGGATATTTAGTAAACTAATTGTACTTTTCAGTTACAATTTAATTAATAGAATAGTAATAATTCTAATTTAAAATAAAATTAAAAATTCAAATTTTAATACAAAAACACCAATTTAAAAATAATCAATTTAGTTTTATTTTTAAAGAAATTTTAAAATCATATGTAATTCAAAATTTTTTTGTTGTGTCTCTTTCATGACCCGAAAATAAAAAATAAAACTCAAAAATTTGATAACTTTCTTAAAATTAAAATTATATGTATCATTTTCAGTTTTTTTAATTTGGTTTCTTTGAAAACCAATTAAAATGAATAATTTTATTACTATTTAGATCCTTATCAAATTAGGTACTTAAGAAATAAACAAAAAATTATTAATCATATTCAGTTTATAAATCGATTTAATTGAAAAATCAAATTTTAACCAAATTTTTGTTGTGATCGAATCTCGATTTAATCGGTTTTCTGCCCTTAACGCACAAAAATTGCTATGAGGTTGAAACTAATCGTGACACATATATAGGATCTGGAAATGAATGAGATTTTCTTCAACTTTCAATGTTGGATCTTGTATAACAAAAACTCATCTCCGAATTTGTTTTTTATATATAAATAATGTTGGGAAGAAATATCCATAATGTTTAAATAGCTAGTAATGCTGAGAAGATATATAAATTTTCATTATTTATAAATAAATAATGTAGATATAAAAATAGTAAATATACCTTTATTCATATGGATTATAGTTAAATTTTATCCGAAATGAATAAAAATTTTCAGTCAATAATAAACTAAACTAATTTTTATTACTTATATAAAAATTTTGTTTAAAAATTAAATTTAATTTATAAAATAATTTTACAATTTTAGGGAATTGTAAATATTTTTTTGTAAAATATTAGGATTAAAAATATTTAGTTGATTATGGTTTAATTTTCTTATATATTTTTTAAAAATATTTATGAAATAAGAACTTGATTAATATAGATTAAAAAAAAATTAAGTTTGAGGGATATGTTCATAAGATACTTACGTAACATAAAATATTCTACAATAAAATATGGAAAATATACAATATTAAAACTTCAAATCCAAACAATAAAAGTTATGAAAAATATCCAAATCTGTAAATTAATTTTCCAAATAATAAAGATATTGAAAATATTTGTAATTAACTATCCAAATCCAAACAATAGTACTTATGGAATATTTCATATTCCCTAAATAATCATTAAAAAAAAGAGATGTGGCTCGAACCCATGACCCGGGGGTACATGTGATAGGTTAAGAATTTAATCCTATAACTAATACTGCAGAGAACAGATCAATATAGCATATCAAATGGTCGAATCCATAGAGACCAGATCACACGGTTCAGTTTAATTTCAAATCAAGCTAAGATGGAATAATTAAGTTGTTTGTGATCGGAATCAAACGATAAGATAAATGAGGTTGTAAACTATGAAATAAAAGCATCATGCATCAACAATCCACATGTAGTCAGGTTTAAAAGTCAAATTATCATGCAAGAATTTTCTTTGAAAATAGTTCTCAACATGAAAGACAATGATAAAATAATCTCCTCTCGGAGTATTAAACCTTATGTTCGAATTATTAGAAACAAATTCTCGGCGTGTCTAACTAATTCAACCATGCATTAATGTTCAGATTTAATTGTTCATAAGCATTCAGGACAATACTCTCGCAAGCAAGAACACTTATTCAACTAGACTAGATCCAACTTCTAAACCAAATATCTTTGTGTTTATTAGTCTAATATCAATAAACTAGATGGCCAATCTAATTCATGTATTAATAATAAGTCTAGACTAAGAACCTATCAATTTTTATCCTCTTATGATAAATCTAACAATCAAACCTAACTAGTGAACTACTCAGACATTGACAAGCAAACACAAATCAATATCTTTGAAGAACACATGATAAAATAAATATAGATATATTATAAAAGGTTCATAAATTCTTCTCCAACTACAAGGTGTTGAATCTCCTCTCCCTCAGTAAAAACTCTCCAAAATATAAAAGGTTGATTTCTAAAACCTAAACCATAAGGCTTTTATAGTCTAAAAAGTAAAAATAGTAAAAATATGGAAATTGGATAAGTTGAGGACTTGGATTTCAAAAATGGAAATTTCTGGTTCTTCTTGGGTGAAGTGCTCGATCGATCAAATGGTTGCCCGATCAAGCACTTTGTAATGTTGCACGATCGTTCTCTAATTTAGCCCGATCGATCCAATGCTTCGGATTTTTCCAGGGGGAAATGCCTGATCGAGCAAGATGTTTCCCAATCGTGCACCTCTCTAAAGCATTTGCTCGATCGATCTCCAATATGCACGATTGATCACTTCGTTCTGAACTTCAGGAATTCTTCTGATTTGCTATGAAATGCTTTGAAATGCATCTTTTGCTCCCAAACGACCCGAACACCTAGAATCATGAAAATACACCAAATATGCAAGGAAAACACTCAGAATAATGCAGATTAGCAGATATAAATGTCCACTATTATGCATTAACACCGAGCAATATCAACACTCCCAGAATTAGATCTTTGCTTGTCCTCAAATGGACCACACATAAATTCAAAAAATCTCAGAAACCTTAGGCACAGTTTCAAAATTCAAAAGACACCAATCTCAAACAACTACTTTGAATGGATTGTCTACCACCACTAAACCAATAACCTATTTCCTACTCTAAATCTCAAATCAATCAAGTATCAAATCATATCAATCAACTCTTTAAATTCAATTAAGTTCAGATATATGCATTCTCACCTATGGTATATTAATCAACTTACTCAAGTACCTCTTCTATCGAAATGCCCATACCAAACAGAGCATCAACCGACTTCCGGTCTTGATCATTTTTCTCTTTTTCTCACTTCTCACTTCTCTTTTCTTTTTTCTTATCTTCCTGCCTTTCTCTTTTTTTCTTTCTTTTCTTCGCATTTCTGCGATTTTCTTTCTTTTCTTTTCATCATTTTTTATTTTCATCTTATTTTTAGCAGCCGGAAATTCGCTGGGGTTGACTACAGACTTCTAGGTCACGCTTTCAAACCTTTTTCTGAATCGTTTTCTTTTTATTTTCTGAAGGGAGAGAGAGAAAGGACCTGGACCGTATTGAAAAAACTTATCGGTTTTACAGAACACTGAAGTTCAAGGTACGTAACTCTCAAAGTATATAAACACCATAAGAAAGAATAATTCAAATTCAGATTAAGTCCTATCATGGGAGAGCTAGCATCAAATCATCAATAACTCAAAAGATCATAACTTTCATAAACAAATCAACCAGTAATGGAGTTCTAATCCTAATCTCAGCAATAAATCTAAGTTAGTAGTCTAGAGAAAATCGAGTACCATACCCACATTTGGTTAATTGTCATCATCGATTTTGATCATGGTTCCTTCGACACGATAGACTGAATTAAATCAAATACAAAAGTTTTGAAAATTTTCACCAAAAAGACAAAACATCAAAACATAGTTAGTATCTTTACACCCTCCCCCAGACTTACTTCACATCGTCCCGGTGTGAAAATAAATCCAAGAGAAGAAATAAGAGTAACTAGAATCAATAGAAAAGTCCCCAATAGATGAATATAAACAATAAAATACTATATGAGTTCAAAGAAAAGGGAGGTACTAATGGTGAATTGCTCTCAAATCTGTTCTGAACTTCTGTGCCTTATCTGCTATGCCTGCAAAAAGAACAAACACTCAACAGAGGTGTTAGCAATGGTTGAACAATGATATAGAAATTCTAGATTAAAAGCTAACAAGAATCATTTGCAAGAGGAACCAGTAAGGGTATAATGATCAAGCAATACTAATTAAAAATTAGCAAGAATCATATATAAGAGGCAATATTCGAAACAGTTAAAAACAACCAATCCAGTGTCACACAATCAATTGGTAAGTAAAGAGCAATGATCAAGATATACTAATTATATTTACCAAGAATCAAGAATTACTTAATGAAAAAAACCAATCGATCATGAATCTAAAATCAACCCAAGTCAAAACATCAAGAAAGGTGGTTAATGGTGAGCAATGATCTTAGCAATACTAACTAAAATTAGCAAGAATCAAGAGAGAAACCATTAAGCGAACCAACAATTCAAGTGAGATGATAAGTAATGAAAATAGATAAGAGATAACCCGGAATGTCTTGAAGATCCTTCACCAGTAATTACCTGAATCACTTTGAACTCAAAACTAAAAATAAGTAAGTTAGGACTAAAACTGACTCAAAATTTGAAAAACAGCTAATCTAGACCTTAAATACTAGGTTGCCTCCCACTCAACGCTTGTTTAACGTCACTAAGCTTGACGATACTTACCTCTAAGTTCGAATTGGATCAACATCCAGCGACGCTCCATACCAAGCTCTAAATCCAGACATCTTTAGCTTCAGAACCTTATCCATCACGCCTTTTGTAACATCAATCCCTTTCTCCTTGAGCTCTGGGGTAAGTAAAACTCTAAATTTTAAGAAGGGTTTTGAAAACCCCTTACTTTTCACCTTATATTCAATTGCATCTCCTCCAACTATTGCTTGAGGAATCAAAGCCACTTGAGAGTCCCTCTTTGTCTTCTCAAGTTCCACTTTCATCTTTTCCTTGACCTTGGGATTGGCATTCCTTGTTGAAATTTGAGGTTCTTTGTGCAAGACTTCAGCAACTACACACTTAAGTTCATGTTCAATCTGAATTTCATTCTTCACTTCCTCTTCTTTCATCATAGTTAGCCTGAATATCCCCTTAGAAGGAATTGCTGGATAGAAAACTCTTTTCTTGATGTTTTTCAGAGATAAACGCCGATTAGATAAATAAACAACAACTCCTATTATTGCCAGAAAAGGTCTCCCTAAAACCAAAGGTTCATCTTGGTACCCATTCATCTCCAAGATGTGGAAATCAACAGGAACGAGACAATTTCCAACTTGTACTAATAGATCATAGATAAACCCGTTAGAAGAGCTTGTAGAGTCATTAGCAAGCTTAAAGGTCATGTTAGATGGTGTAATACCTGATATACCCAATCTTTCAGCAACAATTACAGACATAATGCTCACATTAGCTCCAATATCACATAGAGAATCTGTGAAATCTACTCCATTGATTGGAACAAGGAACCAAAAATTCCCCAGGATCTTATAGCTTTTGAAGCTTCCTAAGTGGATTTGGTTGCTTTCCAATTATCTCTCCATCTTCAAACTCTAATATGGGCTTCGTAGGTGGCACTGGGTATGGAATCTTGGTTTTATAGGTCATAGAAAGAAGTAGTTCTGTTTCAGAGGGGGGATTGATCGATCTCTATTTTTCTTCGATTCCAGGAGCGTATGCTCGATCGTGAAAGTAGTGCCACATTATAGGAGAAAGTGAACTAGATTTTAATTTATCCATAGGAGCGTATGCTCGATCGGGGAACACTACAAGAAAAATTAGTATTGATAGAACTCCACGATAGCACAAATTACTGGAGTGCTATCGTAGACGTCGCGAGGGTTGCCAACATTTTAATAGCGCATAATTAGTGTTATTAAGAGATTTTAAGAAGCGGTATCTGATCCCGCGAAAAATTACTTATTATTTTTACGTTTCCCTTTTAATTTCTTTTTACTTAGCGAAATTTTTACTAAAAAGAAGATTTCCTTTACTCTTTATTATAACTCTTAAATAGTGTCATCTAATATTCTGCAATTTTTTCATTTTCTTCAAAACCCGTAATCAACGAAACTTCTTTACCTTCGGCGAAGCTAGAATTGGAATTCGATGGAGTTGTAGTCGCGATTTCGACAGAGATACAAAAGAGATTTANTTAAAAAAGAGACTTAAGGAAGTGGAAAGTTAATCGTTCACAAATCGTAGTCTTGAGAATCAGAGGTCAAAAAATGTTGGAGAAGGCATGGGTCCATTTTCATAGGTATGAACAAATTAAACTTAGTTGGTGTTTAATTTGTAGTAAAGCACCTTTTTCCTTTTTTCCCATATAAAGCTGATCCTGCCTACGAGAGAGGTGCTTGGAAGTTTGTCAATTGTGTTGCTGCATCGTCTGGTGACATAGATGTCATAGTCTGCCCTTGCATTCACTGTCGAAATATCGATCGCCACTCAAGTAGTGAAGTTTTGTCTCATCTTGTAACTAGGGGAATGGATGGAAGTTACAAATTGCAATAATTTTGGTACTATCATGGAGAAAAATATAATAAGGCTGAAGTGGTAAGTAAAGACATCAACTATAATGATGAAATTATTGGGTTATATAAAGTAGTTGTGAGGTTTTATGAAGAATTAGCTAATAACAATGACATAGGTGAGACGACAGATACAAAAGATAATAAAGAAGACGAGTTCCTAGCAAAGTTAGCGGATGCTGAAACACCTTTGTATCCAACTTGCGCAAACCATAGTAAACTATCTGCCATTGTCTCATTGTTTAAACTGAAGACACATAATGGATGGTCTAATAAGAGCTTCAATGACCTACTGAATACATTGCCTGATATGTGACCGGAAGATAATGTCCTTTACACATCACTTTATGATGTGNAGTACAAGAAGCTTGACAATTTTCCAAAATGCAAGGCTTCTAGATGGAAGATTAATAAGCATACTGGTGAGATTAAGAAGACAGTTCCACAAAAATTGTTGAGGTATTTTCCCATTACCTTAAGGCTAAAACGAATGTTTAGGTGTGAAGAGATGGCAAAGAATATAAGATGACATTCTAATAATAAAAGCACAGATGGAATGCTTCGTCACNGTCACCCAGTTGATTATGTCATATGAGGTCAGATGAATGACAAATACCCATCATTTGCAGCTGAAGAAAGGAACATACGTCTAGGACTTTCAACATATGTTTTTAATCCTTTTAACATGAACTCAAGTAAATACAGTTGTTGAACTGTTCTGTTGGTTAACTACAACCTCCCTCCAAATCTGTGTATGAAGAAGGACAATATAATGCTCACACTGCTTATTCCTGGACCAAAACAACATTCACTCTTAAGGGCATGCTTCTTTGGACTATTAATGATTTCCCGGCATATGGAAATCCGATAGGCTGAAAAGTAAAGGGTAAAATGGCTTGTCCTATATGTGGGAAACACACTGATAGTCTTTGGTTGAAGTTCTGTAGAAAGTATGTTTACATGTATCATAGAAAGGGTTTGCCACCAACACATAGTTATCGGACTAAGAAGGCATGGTTTGATGGAAAAAATGAACATGGGAGAAAAGGTAGAATATTATTTGGCTATGATATCTCACATAATCTTAGAAGGTTCAAAAATGTTTTTGGTAATTTAGAAAAATATATTAGGAAGAGAAGACAAGATGATTGTGCTAGATCATGATCTGAATCTGAGAATAAATCTAGCGAGTCTGATGAAGAAGAGGAACAATTATATGAGGAGGAATTATCAAGATGGAAGAAGTTTTCAATATTTTTTAGACTTCCTTATTGGAAAGAAATCCCAGTACGACATAATTTGGATGTAATGCATGTGGAGAAAAATGTTGCTTCGAGTATTGTTGCGACAATATTACACTGTGGGAAATCAAAAGATGGTCTTAATGCCCGCAAAGATATGCAAATGCTAGGTATTAGGAAAGATTTACACCGTAAGACTGAAGGGAAAAGAACCTACCTGCCACCAGCACCTTAGTCTTTGTCTAAAGTAGAAAATAAAATATTTTTCAAAAGGCTTTTCGACTTTAAGGGACCAGATGGTTATTATTCAAACATCTCTAGAGGTGTCTCACTAGTTAACTGTAAGATATCAGGTCTCAAGTCACATGATTATCATGTCTTAATGCAGCAACTACTTCCAGTAGCACTTAGAGGTTTATTACCTAAAGGGCTTAGATTAGCTATTGTACGTCTATGCTATTTTTTCAACCAGTTGTGTAAGAGAGCTATTGACAGGGAGCATATTTCAATCATGGAAACTAAAATTGTAGAAACTCTCTGCATGTTTGAAAGATATTTTCCTCCTAGCTTCTTTGATATAATGGTGCATTTGACTGTTCATTTAGGAAGGGAAGTAAGAATTTGTGGACCAGTCCATTTCAGATGGATGTACCCATTTGAAAGGTACATGAAAGTTTTGAAAGACTACGTGCGTATTACTTCAAGACCAGAGGGTTGTATTACAGAGTCGTATCTTGCTGATTAATGTGTACGGTTCTACAGTGAGTTCTTGAAAAAGAGTACTAATGTAAAATAAAAAGAAGACATAAATACTGAGTATGACAACAACTAAATTCTAGAGGGTCGTCCAATATCAACAACCACTTCGATTATTCTTAATGAAACAGAGTTGAAAACAACTCACCTTGCTGTAATTCAAAATACAACTGTTATGTGGAGTAAGTTTTGGACTTTATCCATGTACTCTCCATTTTATTGGACTTATTTGACATCCTTATTTACTGTTTTCTGCTTGCATCTTCAGCACTTACAAGACACAAATGAAAGATGTACTCGGGATGAAACATATTTATGGAGCTTGCACACCAAGAACTTTGTTGGATGGTTAAAAGAACAAGTACCTCTGGATTTAGCAGACAATGATGCAACATTAAAATGGTTGGAATTTGGTCCACGAAGTAGTGTGATCATACTTTGTTTACACTTTGTTTACACTTCATAGCCAAAAAGGTAGAGTGAACATCCTCATCTATGTTGATGATATAATCATCACAGGAGATGATAAGGTAGAAATTCAAAACACTAAAGACTACCTTAAATCTATTTTTGATATAAAGGATCTTGGTGAGCTAGAATACTTTCTTGGTATTGAAGTTTGTAGAACAACTAATGATTTATTCTTGTCTCAAAGAAAATACACATTAGATCTTCTTAAGGAGACAGGAAAGCTCGGAGCCAAACCATGCAAAACTCCCCTTAATGAAGGCTACAAGACCTTAAGGGAAGGGGAAGTTGAAGATCAACCTTATGGAGAACAACATCAATACAAAAGACTCGTGGGTAAGTTAATATATTTAACTATCAAACGGCCTGATAATATGTTTCTCTGTGAACTAGGTATCACAACATATGCAAAGTCCTAAGGTGCACCATTAGAACATGATTGATCGGATCTTAAGATACCTTAAAGGTGTACCTGGCCAAGGATTTTGGATGGGACAAAATAAAAACACTGAGATAGTAGGCTACTGCGATGCTGACTGGACCGGAGACCGGAATGATAGAAGATCTACCACCGGATATTGTACCTTTATAGGGGGCAACCTAGTCACATGGAGGAGCAAGAAACAAAAGATTGTCTCATGGCTAAAAGGACTGTTGAAGGATTTGGGTATCGAGACACATGAGCCGATCACTATGCATTGTGATAACCAAGCGGCCATTCACATTGCATCAAACAATATCTTCTAGGAGAGGACAAAACATATCAACATTGACTGCTACAAAGTGAGGCAAACAGTGGAGCAAGGAATCATATTACCATGTTACACCAAGAGCTCGGACCAATTGGCCGACATATTCACCAAAGCAGCCAACATTAAAGTTTGTGAGTCCAACATGATAGACTTGGACTCACAAGCATTATTAAGGAGTAAGTACCTTAACCGTGAAGCCTGGTACTATTTTTCCTTTAGGGAGTTTTATCCCAAGTGGTTTTCTCACTAAAGGTTTTAATGAGGCTTGGTCTCTATGGGTCCAAGTTTGGCTAATCACCTCGGCCAAACTTGAGGGGGAGTGTTGAGTTTTGGGCATCATCGACCAAGACTCAAGAAGTGGTAAAGAAAAGGTTCAGAAAAGAATGAGGATGAAGAAATATTAAGGAAGACCAAAAGAAATGAAGACCATGCGTGAAATCGGACAACCCATGCATGAGATATCGAGCCAGGAAGGAAAACATTTGTTCTAGCGAGTTAGCATGTGCGGGAAGGAAGAGACTTGGAATACAAGATATCGGGTCATGCGCGTGTCTAGAAATATGGTCAAGTGGACAATGCGCGTTACCGAGACAGACCATGCGGAGGATAAAACCAGCGATGCGAAAGATTGACATATCAGATGAAGGATCAAAATGAAGCAGGACGATGCGTAGAATCAAACATCGGATTGTATTATCTAGCCAATAATGCGCATTGTCCCGATAACCATCAAGAAACTTAGCTAAAAGGGATCCTCGGCCAAAACTAATGGTTTATCCACCAAACCGGACTTGCTCGAGCTATTTTGGATAAGGAACGTTCTAGAAGTCTGAAAATAGCCGGTATGCACACTTTGGTCAAGAATCCACTTTTAAGTCTATGTTCATACATGACACGCGTCTAATGGTCCCCTCCTGGTCCGTACACGCGGTTTCGAGATGATTTTTGCTTCTACTTAACTTTTTACCTTATCTAACTTTTCTTTACCATTTTTAGGGCGATCCTAGGTTTGTCTAGGATCCCCTATTTAATCATTGTATGCGCCGCTTTTCTATTTCAAGGGAAGAAAGATTTCCTCTAAAATTTTCTCTCAAAACTTACACTCTCGCTCCTGTTCTTGAGCTTAATCCACTATGGATAGAGCTTGATATTCTCTCAAACTTTCAATGGAAAGCTTAGAGAAAGAGTTATTGCACGAAGAACTTGGAGGAAACAACAACACACCCATCAATTGGTTTGATCCCAATGGGGTTTCTAAACTTGGTATTTAATGAGGCAAGCTTGAAGTGCATGTTTCCTAAGAAAGACCAAGTTAACTAAAAACGACTAGAAAAATGACTAAGTTACAATCCAAAAATAAATAAGACTAAAGTCCTAAAAGATACTCAGATTTAACTTAGAGAAACAGCCGCCACTCTCTATCTTTCCGCATTATTTTCAGATTTAACTTAGAGAACCATCCATCCATAATTTTTTTGTATTAAATCATTGTTTAAGGTGTGTTGTTCCTTTGGAAAGGATTGGTTTACACTATGAGTCAAGAATCTTACTAGGCCTGACCAAAACCTACAACGACCAGTCAAAGTGGACAAGATGCAGAGTCAGGAATCTCACCTTGCCTGACCAAAACCTGTAACAGACAGGATACTCAGGTTCCAGCCGAGTCAACCAGTATTTTCACGCCCGACCAAGCATGCAGATGTGGGCCATGCCAAGTCAGAAGCCAGCTGCAAATGAGCATCCACTTCCATTCAAGTTTCACATTTGAAACTCAAGTAACACGTTCTTCCCTTGTCTTAATAAGCTAGAACTCGTCAACAAAACTCCTCACACTCCATATTTACCAAAATTTTCATCTCTCTCTCTATCTAAATATTCCCTAAAGCTCTTTGTTTTTCATTTTTTCTAGTTCTAGCGCTTCACAAGCCCTTTTACTCTTAGCTCCGATTGATTCTTTTTCAGGTTAAGAATGATTAGCCAAATCCTATCATCCAAGGATAAGAAATCTGTTGATAAAGATCAATCGCGTTATTCAGCTAAGGACTTTGCAAGAAATTTTCAGAAGACAAAGGAAGCTCTGGTGATTAAATTTGAACCTATGGAGATTGAGGAAGAAGATAGACCTAAGCTCTCAACTTAAGTGGTAAGTCCAAGACAGAGGAGTACTGGTGAATCTTCCAAAAGCAGAAAGGTTATTGCAAGAGGTAAGAAACCCATTGTAGAGGAGGAAGAAGAACATTAAGAGCATGATGAGGAAGAATCCCAAGTGGTTAAGAAGAAGCCAACAAAGTTATAAAAGAAACTATCTTAGGAAGAGTTCATTGCCATACTCCTTGCAAGAGGATTCAATGGGACAAGGTACCCTCATTATGTAACAATGAAAGCTCTTGGGATCGAAAGGGATGTAGAGTATCCGTTTGAGATGTGTAGTCTACACACATTTGTTGAGACTTGAAAAGTCTACCCAAGCCAAAGTATCAGATCGTAAAATAAGGTGAAAATGTGAGCATGAGCCATCGGGTCATGCATAGTACCGGACGTCGATTAAAATAAGTCACACGGGCAGTCGGGTCAGTCACGGGAAAATACACATGATCAAGTTATCCGATCATGCGCATCATCAATATCAGGTCAGAATAAGCCATACGAGCATTTAGACCTTACCAGACACAGTTAAGCATAGATCGGGCTATCGAGATATTATGGGCTATCGGAACATGGCCTGGTAAACTGATGCAGACAGAGAAGGATGCATATGATCAAGGTAGCCCGAGCCAACAATGAGGAGTATCGAAGGATACCTAAATTGACAATGCGGATGATCGAGCCAAAAGATTTTATATGCGCATGCTCCATCCAAAACATGCGCATAACTTCGAAGATAGGGATTCTCGGCCAAAACTAAGGATCCGATCACCAAATCGGATCCACTCAAGCCATTTAGAGCATAGAAGATTCTAGACCTAATACCATGATCGTTAGATGAAGATTGGCCGAGGATCCTACCTTTGGTTCAAAAACACGCGGTAACGGCTAGTGGTCCCAACGTACGGACTGTACATGCGCTAAAATGCTTTATGCTTTTACTTTTTACCATTTATGATTTGTCTCACCTAGGTAACTTGTTTTATTACCTCTCTAGGGAGATCCAAAGATATTTGTAAGGATCCCCTATTTAAATCATGTAATGGCCGACTTGTTTGAATAAGTTAGGAGAAATAATCCTCTTCGCTATACTCACACTCTTAACATCTCTTAGTCTCTTACACTCGGACACTCTTAATCTTTCTTAAGTCTCTCATTCTTCTTCTAATCTCATGAGATAATCTCTCAAAACTTAACATGGTATCAGAGTAATAAGCTCCTTAACCTTTCAAGCTTCCGCACTCTATGTTTTCTTTGGTTAGTTCCTGTTTTTCAATCGGTTTTACAAGAGGTTTTAATTGGTAAAAAACAGATTTTGGTTCTTCTTAAAATCGTTTTTTCATATGTTTGAAGTTTAAAGCTTCAATCTTTGGTCCACTAATCGGTTTAAAAGTATTTAAAACTAGTTTTGAAGCTAAAAAGCTTATGTCTTTAAAATTTTTATTCGGTTTTAAGGTGAGTTGAAAGAGAACCAAGTTCGGTAGAAACTTTGCTCTCATGAGTAGAAGTAAAAGGACTTGTTGAATCCATTTCATCACCTGTAGAGGGACAAAAACCCTCCTCTAAATCCAAGAAAGATCCATGACTTCTTGGCTTTCATAAGCCTAAGGGTCTTTCAAATCTATCTTGGCTAAAGTGATCCTTGATCTCTTTGCTATAAATAAAACATAAGATTTCAGGTTGAATCAGGATGAGAAAAGGAAGAAAACCATGTTTCTTTACTCTATGGGTTTAAGAAAATGTTGTATCCGAGTTCCTTATCGGACAAAAACCCTTGTTTTATTTGGTTTTGAGAACCATGTCTTCTTAACTTTTATAAGTTTAAGAAGCATGTTGGATCCATCCGTTCCAAGGAAAGTGAACCATATTCTTTGAAAATCAAAAGTGTTCCAAAGAATGTGTTGAATTCAAACTCCTTCTTAAAAGAGAACCATGAAAACTTCATTCTCATGAATGTTAGTGCCATGTTGAATCCAATAAGAAGAATGAACCCAACATCAAGGGAGAACCATTGAGAGGATGTTGAATCCAAGTTGATTTTGGGAACATTCTCAAGTTTCAAACAAAAAAGGGTAATGACCAAAAACATTCAAGCAAGCTTGGAAATTACGAGCCTTAAAGGATAGTGAACCGAGCTACTCCAAAGTAGTTTTGTTGACTCCAAAATCCTCTGTTTTATTCGATTTTAAATCCAAAATCTTAATAGGATTAGCCTATGGTTTTTAAGTTTCTCTTTAAGATTGAAGACGACACAAGCTAGGTCAAGTTGCTCTTCGAACCATGCTTTGGTCTCGCTCAAATGTTGATTAAAATTTGTTAAACCATGCTTAGTCTAGCACTAGCCAAGTTGCTCTTCGGCTTGTGCGGACTTATTGATAAGCCGAGTTAAGACAAGGTCAAGTTGCTCTTCGACCTTGATCTTAGTCCTGGGTGTTCGAAAAGTAGTCCAACCAAGTTTCTCTTCGGCTGTCCTTAACAATGTCACCTAGAGTCTTGGTTAAGGGATCCTCGATCTAGTCATATTGAACATATTGTAGAATGGGGTTGGACTATGATCAAGTTTCTCTTCAGTCTTAGTCTCAACCAAAAATCAAAACTTTATGCTAAGTTACTATTTGGCTAAAGCAGAACCGAGTCAAGCAAAAGGCCAAGTTACTCTTTGGACCTTACTTGTCTCGGCTAAGTTTACAACGCCTAGTAGTCCATGGTCTAAAAGTTGTTGAAAACAATGCTTTGAGCATTATCCTAAAAGGTGGTAAGACCGAGACAAACTTCGGCCAAGTTACTCTTTGGCCTTAGAAGGAGTCTCGACAAAATTCAAGTCCTTGGCCAAGTTGCTCTTCGGCCAAGTGTAATAAGATTCAAATCTCTAAAGGTGGGTTCGTCCCGGTACCTTAAGCCTAAGTCTTGATCAAAATTTGCCTCGGCTTAGGACTTAGACCTTCGCCATTTCAAAATTTTTCCTTGGTCCATTGTGACCGGTTCCTCTTCAAATTTTTTTCAAACCCATAGGGTGAGAGCCAAGGATAATGAAGAGTTAAACTCTTTGGTCCAAAGATAATAATGGAAAATTCCTTTGGTATTTGATGGATCCAAATATTTAGAAAAGTGTTTCAAATTGTTTTGCTATGTTGGGGGTTGTGAACATTGAACAAGTGTTCATAATGGATCCAAAATCCTTACATAAACTCTTAGATATAATCCCTAATGATCCTTCGATTCTATTAAAATTCTCATAAGCTAAGACTAACTAATTTTTATATCCATGTAGGAAACTTTAAAGCAAGGGGGAGTTCTATCAAGAATCACCAACCTCACCTTATGTAGCCAATTTGGCCGAAGTGTATCAAATGGCAAATCGCCATTTTTCTAAACCCCAAAATATTCTTTACGCTTTGCTTTGCTTATATTAAGACTCCTATAGAGTTTAAGTTGTCTTGATATGTTTTCTTGGCTAGCTGTTCTCTTTTATTATCATGGTTATAATTGGTTATGCATGTTTAATCATGTTTTCTAAATTTCTCTAGAATTGATTAAATTTCAGTCTAGGAAGGACTTAAGTTGATTGTGTAGCTTACTTGTGGCCTAATTTTAAGTTCTAGGCTTTCATAATTAATGAAAATTCATAATCTCAAATATAATCTCCTTACTTGTTACGTTTAAATGGCTTATGAGGGGGTATGGATTGTTTGCAAAAGGCCACTCTTAAGCTCTTAATCATTATTGGTTTAGGAAATTTATTCTTCCTGCCTAAGTTGCTTCCCTTTGCAATTCATTTCATATAACCTATTTGATGGATATTAACATCATTCACTAACTTTTATCTTGTTGCTTGATGTGTAGCTAAGTATCCACCTTGATCATGAAGGGGGGGGGGAACAAAACAAGAACAATCATGATCAAGGTGAATCGGATAAAAGCGGCTCAAGAAGCCAAAAGTCAAGTCCAAAAGAGAAAGTGTCTCGGATAAAGACGGCTCAAAAGCGACTTAAGAAGCCAAAAATTAAGTCCAAAAAGAGAAAGTGTCTCGCATAAAGATGGCTCAAAAGCAACTCAAGAAGCCAAAAGTCAAGTCCAAAAAGAGAAAATGTCTCGGATAAAGACAACTCATGAAGTCCAAAGGTATTAGCAAAGTCCTAGGAAGAGACTTCCAAAACTTCATCTCAGAATAGTTCGGGCCAAGTGGCGTGTTCTAAAGAGCTATTAGGCCAATATTTGTGTATTATCGAGCTAGTCAGCCAAGTTGCATGATCATCAAGCTATCGAGCCTTATTTATGTTCCATCGAGTCATCAGGCCAAGTTGGACGCATCATTGAGCTATCGGGTCAATCCTCGAGCCATCAGACCAAGTTGGACACATCATTGAGCTATCGGGCCAAAGTTTGTTTTCTATCAAGCCATCAAGTCAAGTTCAGATATGAGTAATGTGGGCTATCAAAACCATGTGCAGGATTAGGATGATGGTGTGGATCAACAATAATGAAGAAATGCGCATGACTTCCTTATGCGAGGCGTAGATCTTTGACCAAAGGAACCCTCAGCCATTTTCATCGATCTGTCCACCAAATTCAAAGTTACCAGGGCTATTTTGAAAGAAGAAAAGCCTAGAAGGAGAAGTAGAACTGGCGAACATTATTTGGATGAGCCGAACCTACTCATAAAGTAAACCATGCGCATACACTAGCCAACTATGCGCATGACACCCGAAAATTATAGAGAAACTTCAGATATCGGGATACTCGACCAGAACCAATGGTATATCAACCAAATCAAATCTACTCGAGCCATTTAAAAGTGGGAAGATTTTGAAGAGAATTTATAGGTTTGGAATAAGTTTGGGACGAGCATCCCACTCTTGGAATGAAGGATGATCACATCACCTGATCAAGATGAAATTAAAGGCTCCTGAATCCAAAGTCAGTCTCAAGAAATGAAGATAATAAGGAAAATCCAAGTTCAAATCAACAAAGGATTTGGCCAAATTGAAGATCCCCTAACCATAAGTCTATACTCTTTTTCCCTTAGTGAAAATTTTATCCGATGGGGTTTTATTCTTTCATTAAGGTCAAAGTTGAGGGGTAGTATTAAAGTTGGATCTACCAACTACATTCAAGAAGTGGACTTCCCTACCCATGGAACCTAGTACTCTTTTTCCGTTAGGGAGTTTTATCCCAAGCAGTTTTCTCTCTAATTTTTTTAATGAGGCTTGGATTTCACATATTCGAGTTTAACCATTCATCACGGTTAAACTTGAGGGGGAGTGTTGAGACTTGGAAAGTCTACCCAAGCCAAAGTATCAGATCGTAAAATAAGGTGAAAATGTGAGCATGGGCCAAAGACATGGACTACAAGTAATCGGTACAAACATATCAAGCCATGCGGACAATCATGTCAAAATACACATGACACGAGCCATCGGGTCATGCACAGTACCAGACATCGGTTAAAATAAGTCATGCGGGCAGTCGGGTCAGTATGGTGAATATACACATGATCGAGTTATCGGATCATGCACATCATCAGGATTGGGTCAGAATAAGCCATACGAGCATTTGGACCTTACCGGACACAATTAAGCATAGATCGGGCTATAGGGATATTATGGGATATCAGAACATGGCCTGGTAAACTAATGCGGGAAACTAGGCCAGGAAAGGAGAAGGATGCGTATGATCAAGGTAGCCCGAGCCAACAATGCGGAGTATCAAAGGACACCCAAACTGACAATGCGGATGATCGAGCTAGAAGATTGTATATGCGCATGGTCCATCCAAAACATGCGCACAACTTCGAAGATAAGGATTCTCGGCCAAAACTAAGGATCCGATCACCAAACCGGATCCACTCGAGCGATTTGGAGCATAGAAAATTCTAGACCTCATACCATGACCGTTGGATGAAGATTGGCCGAGGATCCTACCGTTGGTTCAAAAACACGCACTAACGACTAGTGGTCCCAACGTACAGATCGTACACGCGTTAAAATGCTTTATGCTTTTAGTTTTTTCCATTTACAATTTGTTTCACCTAGGTAACTTGTTTTATTACCTCTCTAGGGCGATCCAAATATATTTGTAAGGATCACCTATTTAAATCATGTAATGGCCGACTTGTTTGAATAAGCTGGGGGAAATAATCCCTCTTCACTATACTCTCACTCTTAAAATCTCTTAGTCTCTTACACTCGAACACTCTCAATCTTTCTTAAGTCTCTCATTATTCTTGTAATCTCATGAGATAATCTCTCAAAACTTAACAACATTCATGACTTACCAAGTTGAAGCATGTACAACAAAAACCTGCAATTTCTTTGCTACCCTTAATGTACACCTCTTCAATGGTGAAGAATATGAAGATGTGGGTTACGTCATTTTCTCAGTCAAAGGAGTTGAGTTCACTATCACTATCATAGAGCTGAACACTTTATATAGTTTTCCAACTTGGAATAAACTTAACCAAGACTTCGACACGAGGGAGGTGGATGCACTCTGGAAGACCATATGGGTAAAAGAATACTCTTTAGCCAGAACTAAGACTAGCCAAATCAAGAGCATAATGGTTAGGTATTTGCGTAAGTCCATTGTTAACACAATTTTTGCATGGGAAATCACTGAAAATGTAAAACAAGGTGAATTGTGAATGATGGACATGGCACTCAAGGACCTCCTAGAATGCCTAAATGATGGACAACCAATGTATGGAGAGTAGACACAAACCTTACATGTGTTCTACTAGACCAATTGCTTAATTACAAGGAATGGATCTTAATGTTGCATAAGATGAGTACAAAAGAGTTACTATGCATTGGAGGTGTTGTAATGCCTATCTTGGTAGCTTATGGAGTATTGCTGACATCTGAACCATACCATGCAAGGTGGATTGACCTGAAATACTTAAAGAGTGAAAAATTCTTTGAAGATCTTGAAGATAAGCTCTTGTACCAATTCATCCACCCATATCTATGAGAAACAAGGATGCGTCTCCCCTGCCCTTCAATGACTAAGGTCAGAATGGGACTCAATATTGATTTCACGCCAAACGAGGAAGTGTTGTACTACTCACGAGAATAAGAAGAGATTCACAACTCTTCAACTAATGGTGAAGAGGATGAACCAGAGACTTATTACATTGAAGAATCTTCAGCAAGTGGGAGAACCAAGAATCTGGCTGAAGCTCACAAAAGGATTGGTTTACTCTAGAAGTGGAACAAATTTCAGGATAAAACAATCCATGTTTGAAGGAGATAATGAATTAAATGAAAACTTCCAAGCTTTCATGGAGAATTCAACAGCTCAACATCATCATTAGAGGTTAGATCTTCCCACTCGGCCACTTTACTCGGGTTGGAGCCGAGTCCGATCTTTCCACACAAGCCACTTGGCCACTCTACTCGGGTTTGAGACGAGTCAAAATACTTCTACTTGAGCCAAATTAAGTCACTCGGCCAACTCACTTTGCTCCATGCCGAGTCTTGACTCCAGCGACCAAGGCACTCGACCAGCCAATCCGAGTTGTGCATCTGAAGCAACCTGTATTTTTTTTTTAGTGATTTAATGTTTTCCCAAACCACTAAATATACCTTATTTCGAATTTGAGTTGTTTTTTTATGCTTTTCCTTATGCTTTTTTCCTTAGGTTTCTCTCTAGTTTTGTGGGTTTATGATCTTTGATGTTCTTGAATCTTCTCACCAATATCTTTCAATATATGTAGTTTTTGGCTTTTATTCTTGCTTATAGTTGTTAATCTCTACCTTAGCTTCATTAATATCTGGTGCATGTTGATTTATGGGGTTGATCATAAATTTTTTTGGCTTGTGTTCTTGAGTCTCTGATCATTGCACTTTGTATCTATTTCGTTTTGGTCCTCAAAATTTGTTTATACTTATTGATCTAAAGCCTTATCTCTATGAATATCATATCTTTTTTGTTTTCTGGGTTGTGTTGTTCATGGGTTCTGAGTTGTTGTTCTGTTCTTCAGGATGGGTTGGATTAGTAGTGAATTTTTAATCTTCTAGGTTGTTTAAGCTTGTTTATGCATAGATCCTTTCTGCTTTAGTGTTCTTAATGTTGATTTTCTTATCAATTGAAATATGATCCCATATATTTCCACACCCACAAGGTGTTTGATAAAATATCTGAACCAGCTAATTTCAGAGATTTGCATTCCTATCCCAAGGGATTGGTTGTTTAGGGTGCTTATTTTCTATAAGAGTCTGTTTCTTCATGCTTGCTAAGTTGCATTTCGTTAATGAGAATTAGGTATGGATATAGCTTAGCTTGAGATCATTTTTCAAGGGATTGAATCTGATTATTTATGAGTTTATTGTCTAGGGATTAGTTCTTGTTTGAGTTATGTTAAACATTTAGGTAGATTAAAAAGGATCACTAATCAATTATCCCATCCTTAAGAATTTTATTCTCTGATTGTTTTAAATTTCATCTACTCTGCTTCACTTGTTGCAATATATCTTTTTAGTGTTGCTCATTTCATATTAATTTTTACGTTAAGTTTTTTTCGCATTTGTTTTATTTATTTTATGTTGTTAATTTAGAGATTCTAATTATTAGGCTTCATTTATTTGAATATGATCACATCTTGACTGGTTAATAGCTTACCCATTTGGATTGATAATCTAAGAGCATCTCCATTGCTAGTATCTCAAGTAAGGGTTCTCAATATTCATATATATGTAAGTAATTATGAGTATCTCAAAATGATGAGAAACCCATAATTAAATAATAATACTTTTATATACATACACATATACTTATATTGAGAACCCCTCTTTGAGATACTCCGCAATGGAGATGCTCTAATATTCTACAATGACATTGATAGTGCATTAGGAATCTGAACTAGTATAAATCTAAAAATCTTACTATCTATTCCCATCTAAAGATTGCCTTCCAAAAATTCAATGCTGTAGCAAGCATTTCATAGGTATAAAATTCGATCGAGTAGGGACATCAAGCGATAAACCAACTCCAGGCTTAATCCCTAACCCCTTTACACAACTAGCAAATTCTTTCTTCCTTAACTAAGATGCTTTCACATATCTAACGTTTTCTCGAATGTTATGCAAAACTTCTTTCATCAATTATAAACCTTCTTTAACAATGAGGTCCAAAATATGAGCACGACATCTCACATGCATTATGTTGCCAACAAACAACACCACTTCCACTTATCATCTGAAGTATCCCCTTAAGTCTCTTATACATATTATCGTTATTAGTGGCATTGTCCACAATAATAGAGAACATTTTTTCTCTAAACCTCATTCTTTCAAACACTTGAAAATCTTATTCATGATTTCTTCACTAGTATGTGGGGACTTCAAATCACATAAGTGGACTCGAAAAGGAAGATTTTCATAGAAGAATCAAAGACGGAAAAGGAAGACGGATCAACATCGAAGTCTATATAAGAGATATGAAGGAGAGGAGCACGGAAACATTCAATTCTCCACACCGAAATACTTAGGAATTTAGATTATTTTTCCGTTCTTGTAAGTGAGATACGACTCAATTAGGATTACCAGTCTCCATTGTTAGAACTAGGATACTCACTGACAGGTCTTGCATCCGAGGCTATCATCTGATTGTAACACGCTCATACGCAGATTCGGAAAAAGAAATTTTTTGCCCTTTTCATACTTTTTGTTTCGTTTCTTTACAGTTATTTCTTGCATTTTGATCTAGTATTCGTTTGACTCACATAAATCCGAGACCTCAGAGAAAATTGGGTTTTCCAATTCTCCTCCACTAACGGAAATCGACAGTGCGAATTTCGGTTCCCACAATGTCTTGGTGTTGGATAGGGCTTTTGCTCGTCACGGCGGCTCTGTCTTTACTCCGGTGGTCTAAGTTTGCACTCGATTTTCAGGGATTCTAGAGTATCTCTCGTCTTTTCCGATTACAACAGGTTCTTTCTCTCTCTTCTGATTGTGATTTTGGTTGGTGTCCTCACGATGTTGCAGTTTGTAGATTGGAGTTATGTTGATTTTTGAGAGTTTATCTCATGTAGAATGGAAGAGAATGGTGGAGAATAGGTTTGGACAGATTTGAGAGTGAGAGTATTTGAGAGTATGTGTGAGAATGTTGAGAATACTTTACACAGAATGAGAGTATATTGAAGAGAGATTATCTCTCCCAAACTTAGAGCTTTACAAGATAGCCTTAGGCTCATATTTATAGAGTTTACAAGATAATGAAACCCTAAAAACCTTAAAGGTTTCACCACAAACATTTGAAAGGAATGAGGGACTAATGTTGCAATTGTTTGAATATTCTTGCTTTTGCTTTTGGGACCATATGGAGAATCTTATCCATAATGAATCTAGTCCATGTTATGGCTTTGTTCATATTGGAGGCTCCTTTTCCTTTTAGACATGTGCAAAATTAGTCTCCCCCATTCTTGCACTTCCTGAAGTTTCCTGAGGGTGGGAGTACTGATTTTGCACATAGTCAATCTTTTGCCCCAAAGTTTTCACAATAGATCTTTATGTGTAATCTGGATTGTACCAATTTTGCACATCGAGAATACACAAGATTTGCACATCTCACAATCTTGTCTTGACTTCATAACTCGAGTCTCTGAACTTTATGTACTGATTTTGCACATCTTCATAACTTGCCCTAATTTTGCACATCTTCTGAAAAGTGGCTCAGAGTCTTTGGATTTGATGAGATCTTCATCTTTTTCAAATGAGGTCTTCATTTTATCACTCTCCCTCAAGCTTAACTCAATGGGAATCGGTTAAACTTGGAATCAAGAAGATCTACCTAATTAAAAACCTTAATGAAGAAAACCTCATGGGATAAAACTTCACTAAGGGAAAAAGAGTATAAACCCTCAAAATTAGGGTTTCTTAATTTCAATACTCCCCCTCAATCTTTAAACTTGATGAATGGTTTGAGATTGTAACCATAAAGATCTACTTCATTAAAAACCTTGATATGTAAAACCTCTTTGGCATAAAACAATATCAAGAGAAAAAGAGTTTAGTCTTACGGTTAGGGGATTTGGCCAAATCTTTTATGTCTTTTAGGACTTTGGCTCTTTTCTTTATCTTTAGAAGCTAAGCTTCTGATCTTCTCATGATAAAACCTTCTTGAAGTAGAACCATTCTTGTTGGGTTATTGTCCCAATCTTTAATAACCGACAGATTCTACCAGATTCGATCATCTGTCTTGAATAGACCATCACCTCTTGAACATACATGATTTTGGGTCAGGTCCACCTTCCTTAGAATCATTTTTGAGTCTATTTCAGAACAATTAAGTTCATGAGCTATTTCGTTCTGGTTTGGACAGAAACTTCTAAATACTGGACCTATGTCGGAGATTTTCTTCTTCTGCTTCCTTCATTTTGAAAATCTTATAAATCCTTCATCCGAACTTTGATTAGGATGAATACACTTGGAGATTGTTCCTTCTGGAGTATAGGTTCCAGAACATCTTTCTTTGTGTCAATCACCCTCTTGGTTTGATCATATAGTGCTTTGGAGTGCACCTATGTTTATTCTGCCCACTTCTCAATTTTGACCATCACATGCAATGCATTGCTTTGATCTTCATGAATGATAGCCTCTTGGACTACCACTTATTTTAAGATCCTTTTCCTTTGTTATATTCTGATTTTGGCTTCATGAGCCATTAGTCTCATCTTTATCATAATAATATGATCATCCTTCAATCCAAATGTGGAATGTTCGGCCAAAACTTATCCCATGGCTATAAATCTTCTTCAAGAGTCTTCCCTAGTTCAAATGGATCAAGCAAACTTGATTTGGTTGATTGTCCATTGGTTTTGTTAGAATCTTCAAATGTTTGAATTTTCTCATTGGTGGCTCAATCCATTACCCAATCCTGGCCCGATGGCTCGATCGTAACAGCTTGGCCCAATAGCTCAATGGTGTTCAAAACTTGGCTCGATGGCTCGATCTTCATAACTTGGCCTGATAGCTTGATGTTACCCACAACTTAGCCCGATAGCTCGATGTTGTTCAAAACTTTGGCTCGATGGCTCGATCTTGACACCTTGGCCCGATAGCTTAATGTTGCACATAATTTTTGCCGAGATCTCTTCTTGATGCTTCTTTTGGCTGAGACCTATTGCACTTAATTTTTGCTGAGATCTCTTCTTGATGTTTCTTTTGGCCGAGACCTCTTCATGGTATCTCTTTGGCCTAGAATTTTGCCGAGATCTCTTCTTGATGCTTATCTTGGCCGAGCCACCTTGATCATGAGTGTTTCTTGATTTACCCTCTTCTTGATTAAGGTGGGGAGTTATCTACACATCAATCAACAAAACATCCATTAGTATATGATGCTAATTATCAATCATATTGGTTATATGTAATGAAATTGCAAAAGAAAGAAACTTAGGCAACTAAGAGCTTGAGAATAGACTTTTGCAAACATTTCATGCTACCAAATTCAACAATTCAAGCTCATCTTTTAAGTGAGAATATATTTAAGATTCTTTTATGTAGGAATAATAAGCATGTGTGAACAAGCTAGAACTTTTAACCTAGACTTAAGCCACAAGAAAACATCAAACATAATCATTTTGAATCTACCCTAGACTGAATTTAATCATAACTAGCACAACCTAAGCTACATCATGATTGAACATGCATAAACAATTAAACCACTTTCAATTTATCTTCCAATATCTAACTAAGCAAACATGGATATCAATATAGACAATCTTTTCAAGAGACTAGGACTTAGGAAACCAAGCAAAGCTTAACATAAAGGAGATATGGAGTTTAGAGAATTGGCCATTAGCCACTTGATACTATTCGGCTATTTAGGCCATTTTTTGTGAAACTTGAAAATTTTGTTAAAAACTCCACCTCACTTCAAAGTTTCCTACAAGGAATAAGAATAAATTGGTCAGTCCTTTCTATAGGACTTTTAAGAGAATGAATGGATCATCATGGTTTACCATGAATCATATGCAAAAGGTTATGTGAGGGTTTTTGATTCATCATGAACAATTGTTCAAGGTTCTCAACCCTCAACATACCAAGACAATTTTGAAACATTTTCTAAGTGTTTGGATCCATCAAAGACCAAAAGAATCATCTTTTATTATCTTTGGTTCTCACACTTTAGAATTTTGAAAATTCCAAGTGTTTGGATTCAACAAGGATCAAAGAGCTTAACTCCTTATTATCCTTGGTTCTCACACAATGGTTTTAAAAAAAAAAAATTCTTAAGTGTTTGGATCCATCAAAGACCAAAGGAATTAATCCTTTATTTTATTTGGTTCACACACACTTTAGGGATTTTTGAGAAAACTTCAAGTGTTTGGATTCATCAAGGACCAAAGAGTTTAACTCTTTATTATCCTTGGTTCTCACACTATGATTTCTAAAAACATTTTGAACACAAGTCCGAGACTACCTTAGAGTCCTAAGCCGAGACAACTTTTGGTCAAGACTTAGGGCTAGAACACAAGTCCGAGACTACCTTAGAGTTTTGACTCTTAATCCTCTTGGCCGAAGAGCAACTTGGCCAAGATTTTGGAATTTCAGAGACTAAAGCTAAGGCCGAAGAGCAACTTGGACAAAGTTTGTTTCGATCTTACAACTTAAAGACCATGTCTTGTGCATGGTTTTTACAACACTATTTAGGACATGTTATAAAATGGCCTAGACAACTCAGCCAAGACAAGTAAGGTCCAAAGAGAAACTTGGCCTTATCTTGACTTGGTTTTTCTTTAGACGAAGATTAACTTGGCTAGATTTTCAACCACCCGAGGCTAAGACTAAGACCAAAGAGCAACTTGGCCTTGTCTTGACTCGGTTAAACAACAAGCCAACAAAAACCAAAGAGTAACTTGGCTAATGCTTGACTAATCATGGCTTAACAACTTTAGTCAAAAATTTTGGATATAGCCAAGACTTAGAGTATGATCTGAAGAGTAACTTGGCCATAACTTGTCTTCGCTACACAACTAGGTTCCCATCAATCCAAAGAGAAACTTGGTTGATGTTTCATTGAACCTTATAGATTTTAGAGAGATTCCCAAACCAATTTGGATTCATCACACTATGTATGATTCTCTTTGGTTTGGATTTGCCTTTTCTTTTGGATTCAACATGACATTAACACTTATAAATGTGAAATGTTCATGGATCTCTTTTAAACAAGGATTTTGGATTCAACATGTTCCTTTTACTTATTTAAAAAAAAGATACAATGATCACTATCCTTTGAACAGAATGGATTCAATATGCCTCTTGAACTTACGGAAGTAAAGAAGACATAGATCTCATTCACTAGCTTAAAGGGCATTGTCCCTTAAGGAGTTAAGATTCATCATGTTCTTAAACTCATAAGAGTAAAGAAATCATGGTTCTTCTCCCTTAAACTTTCGGATTCATCATTGCTCTTATGTTTTACTTAAAACAAAGTAACCATGGTTCCCTTTAACCAAGACATATTCAACATGATTCTTAAGCTCATGGAAGCAAAGAGATCATGGTTATTTCTTGTTATTTAAGGAAGGGTTTTTGTCCCTTAGAGATTTGGATTCATCATGAGCTTATACCCATTTGGAGCAAAGCACCCATGGTTCGCTTCTCTTCTTGGATTCATCATGAAACTTTAGACTCATAGGAGACAACTGTTCATGGATCTCTTTTCTACAGAGATGTAAGTAAGATGATTCATCAAGCCCTTTCACTTCCACCCATAAGGGCAAAGTTCCACTTGTAAATAAGGTTTAAAGAACTTGGTTCCTCTTTCTTACATCTCAAAACCGAATAAAACCTTTTAAAAGCAGAAGCTTTTGCTTCAAAATAGGTTTTAAACACCTTTTGACCGATTAAAAAGATCAAAAACATAAGCTTTAAGCTTCAAACTCATGAAAAACTGGTTCAAGCAAAACCAGAAGCTGTTTTGCTTCAAAATAGATTTTAAAGCCTTGAAAATGGCTTAAACAAGGATCTAAGCTTCAAATCCTTTCTCTAGACTTTTAATATAGAATCAATGCTTAAAGAACATTGAAAGACTTAGAGGGAAGGAGCTTATAAACCCAAACTTTAAAACCAAAAGCTTTTAGCTTCAAAACAGATTTTAAAGCCTTGAAAATGGCTTAAACAAGGATTTAAGCTTCAAATCCTTTCTCTAGCCTTTTAATATAGAATCAATACTTAAAGAACATTGAAATACCTAGAGGAAAGAAACTTATAAACCCAAACTTAAAACCAGAAGCTTTTTAGCTTTAAAAACAGATTTTAACAGAACTAGAGTTCTAAAACCGATTCAAACAAGAATGAAGCTTCAAGCTCTTTTCAAGCTTTCAAAAGAAGAATCAAATGCTTAAAAACAGAATGGCTATGAACAAGAAGCTTTACCAAAATGATTTTACCGATTAAACTCTTAAAAAACAGATTCAAAAGCCCAAAGAAACCATTTTTGACCGATTAAACTTTGAAAAACCGATTAAAAACAGACAACTAAACCAAATGAACCATAAAATGCGGAAGGTTGAGAGGTTCAAGAGATTATAATCTGATACCATGTTAATTTTTGAGAGTTTATCTCATGTAGAATGGAGGAGAATGGTGGAGAATAGCTTTGAACAGATTTGAGAGTGAGAGTATTTGAGAGTATGTGTGAGAATGTTAGGGATATTTTAGAGAGAATGAGAGTATATTGAAGAGGGATTATTTCTCCCAAACTTAGAGCTTTACAAGATCCGTAGGCTCATATTTATAGAGTTTACAAGATAATGAAACCCTAAAAACCTTAAAGATTTTGCCACAAACATTTGAAAGAAATGAGGGACTAATGTTGCAATTGTTTGAATCTTCTTGCTTTTGATTTTGATTTTGATTTTGGGACCATATGGAGAATCTTATCCAAAACGAATCTAGCCCATGTTATGGCTTTGTTCATTTTGGAGGCTCCTTTGCCTTTTAGACATGTGCAGAATTAGTCTCCCCCATTCTTGCACTTCCTAAAGTTTCCCGAGGGTGGGGGTACTGATTTTGCACATAGTCATTCTTTTGCCCCAAAGTTTTCACAAGAGATCTTTAAGTACATTCTGGATTGTACTAATTTTGCACATCAAGAATACACAAGATTTGCACATCTCACAATCTTTTCTTGGCTTCATATCTTGAGTCTCTGAACTTTGTGTACTGATTTTGTACATCTTCATAACTTGCCTTGATTTTACACATCTTCTGAAAAATGGCTTAGGGTCTTTGGATTTGATGAGATATTCATCTTCTTCAAATGAGATCTTCATTTTATCAAGTTCTGGTGGGGGTTGGTGCAGGCGGTGAGGTTCCTTGCGAGTATGGACTTTCGGCTTGGTTTCTCCCAGCTTCTAGTATTGCTTCCTCTTCTTTGGATTCAGGTTTTTATGGTTTTATAGGCTTTTAAATCTACAGTGTTTAAGGTGGCTCATGTTTCAAGTTGGGTTTGCTTTCGATTTCAACGGTTTCGCCTATGGGAAATATCTTTCATTTTTTTGTTGGAGTAAGGGTGTCTTGTTTAAAGTTTTATTTGGTTCTCAACTTTCATCTTTATGGAGTCCCTCCTGAAACTCTGGTCTCTCTGGCTTCTAGTTTTAGCGTATGGGAATTGATTGTTTCTTTCTGATGTGTTTTATGCCTTTAGTTTTGAAGTGGGTCTCTTGGTTTTGTCCCCTTGGTCTTTTTTTGGCTTCTTTCGAGTTTGGTGGTTTCGGGGTTGAGCGGCTTTGCTCTTGTCTCTACTTATTTGATCCGACAGAGATCTATTCTTTTTCATTAGTTGTTATCGAGGCGTTCCTAGTCTTAAGACTTTGCCCTTCCATAAGGGCAGTGGTTTTGTATGTCCACTAGGTTCTCTCTCACTGACAAGCTTTCGTTTGTTCTCTTCTTAGTGAGGTAAGTTTGAATCATTATATAGGAAGCTCTAATCGTTTTTAATCCTTCTTGCAATTAGTTTCGACCTCTCAGTTTGCTCTTGGCATGGTCCCTCAGTTTGGTGTGTTCTCTTCTTAGTGAGTGATCTGAGTTACCTTTCCAACATCCTTCACTCACAGAACCACTTCAATCGCGATTTGCTAGGCTTCTCATTGGTACCATGGGAGCAACTGATCCGATGGACAAAACTGTATCTTGCAATGGATCATCAATATGATTCTTGAAGTATGTGACAAACCTGTCAATGTCTTTATTCGTATATTTCCTGAACTTGAATCCCTTGGGGTATAGACCAATATATTCATGATGTGGATTTGTGCTTTTTATGAAAGAGAGTATAAATATGTCTGGATGCTTGTGTGAAATCCCAAAAAAAAAACTATTGTTATAGGATTCTCACCCTTCTCCATCCTCAGAAGCTCATCGACTTCTGACTTTGACCCTTTTCGTAACTTGCAATAACTAAGCAGGGTCTTCAGATGAGAGGATGGGGGATCAAAATACCGATCCATGACCTCCTCTAGATCCTTGAAGGTGTCCTTACAAATTTTCAGGGTCTTTCCTATACACTGTTTCCTTGTATTGTCCTTCTTTTCTTTCCCACCTTCAAGTATTTCCTTATGAGCATAAACTCCACTATCCTCAAGTATTTCCTTATGAGCATAAACTCCACTGTAAATCTTGAGCGTTAGAGTCAAATAATCGAGTCCTCAAGAACATGGCCGGACAATGCTTTCTCCAAAATCTTTGTCAGAAAAATATTAAATAATAATAATGAAAGTTTGAGAGAATATCAAGCTCTATCTATGGCGGATTAAGCTCAAGAACAGCAGAGAGAGAAGGTAAGTTTTGAGAGAAAAGTTTAGAGGAAATCTTTCTTCCTTAAAGTAGAAAAGCGGCGCATACAATGATTAAATAGGGGATCCTAGACAAACCTAGGATCACCTTTAAAATGTTAAAGAAAAGTTGACATAAGGTAAAAATTTGAGTAAAAGCAAAAAAGCATCTCGAAACCGCGTGTACAGACCAGGAGGGGACCATTAGGACGCATGTCATGTATGAATCTAGCCTCAAAAGTTGATTCTCGGCCAAAATGAGCATAACAACTATTTTTCAGACTTCTAGAAGGTTCCTTATCCTAAATAGCTCGAGCAAGTCCGGTTTGGTGGATAAACGGTTAGTTTTGGCGGAGTATCCCTTTTCGCTAAGTTCCTCGATGGTTCTCGGGACAATGCGCATTATCAGCTCGATAATATGATCCGCGCTTTGATTCTGCGCATCGTCCAACTTTAGTCCGATCCTTCATCCGATAGGTCGATCTTCCGCATTACTAGCATGGTCTGTCTCGGTAATGCGCATTGTCCACTTGGCCATATTTGTAGACACGCGCATGGCCTGATAGCTTGTATTCCAAGTTTCTTCCTTCCTGTACACGCTAACTCGCTAGAATGCATGTTTTCCTTCCTAGCTCGATATCTCGTGCATGGTTGGCCTTTTTTCACGCATGGTCGTCGAGTCTTCATCCGACTTGGCCTAGTTTCAGGCTAAGTCGTATTTTCTTCATTTCTTTTGGCCTCTCTCAATATTTCTTCATCCTCATTCTTTTCTGAACCTTTTCTTTAACACTTCTTAAGTCTTGGTCGATGATGCCAAAACTCAACACTCCCCCTAAAGTTTGGCCGAGGTGATTGGCCAAACTTGGACCCATAGAGACCAAGCCTCATTAAAACCTTTAGAGAGAAAACCACATGAGATAAAACTCTCTAAAGGAAAAAGAGTACCAGGGTCCACGGTTAGGGTACTTACTCCTTGATAATGCTTGTGAGTCCAAGTCTATCATGAATGGACTCACAAACTTTAATGCTGGATGCTTTAGTGAATATGTCGGCCAATTGGTCCAAGCTCTTGGTGTAACATGGTAATATGATTCCTTGCTCCACTGCTTGTCTCACTTTGTGGCAGTCAAATTCGATATGTTTTGTCCTCTCATGGAAGACATTGTTTGATGCAATGTGAATGGCCGCTTGGTTATCACAATGCATAGTGATTGGCTCATGTGTCTCGATACCCAAATCCTTCAATAGTCCCTTTAGCCATATTAGCTCATTGGTAAGCTTCCTCATGGCCCGATATTCTGCCTCGGCACTTGAGCATGAGATAATCTTTTGTTTCTTGCTCCTGCATGTGACTAAGTTACCCCCTATAAAGGTACAACACGCGGTGGTAGATCTTCTATCATTCCAGTCTCTAGGCCAGTCACCATCGCAGTACCCTACTATCTCAGTGTTGTTGTTTTGTCCCATCCAAACTCCTTGGTACGGTGCCCCTTTAAGGTATCTTAAGATCCGATCAATCATGTTCCAATGATGCACCTTAGGACTTTGCATGTGCTGCGATACCTGGTTCACAGAGAAACATATATAAGGCCGGGTGATAGTTAAGTATATTAACTTACCCACGAGTCTTCTGTATTGATGTTGGTCTCCATAAGTTTGTTCTTCAACCTCCCCTTCTCTTAAGGTTTTGTAGCCTTCTTCACAGGGAGTTTTGCATGGTTTGGCTCCAAGCTTTCCTGTCTCCTTAAAAAGTTATAATGTGTATTTACTTTGAGACAAGAACAAACCATTAGTTGTTCTACAAACTTCAATGCCAAGAAAGTATTTTAGCTCACCAAGATCCTTTATATCAAAAACAGATTTAAGGTTAGTCTTTAGTGTTTTCAATTTCTACCTTGTCATCCCCTATGATAATTATATCATCAACATATATGAGGATGATCACTCTACCTTTTTGGCTATGAAGTGTAAACAAAGTATGGTCTCCTTCGGATTTGGTGAACCCTCTAAGGATTAGTGTGGAACTTAGCTTATGATACTAGGCTCTAGGGGATTGTTTAAGCCCATATATTTCCTTTTTAAGCCTAAGAACCTTTCCTTAACTTATTGAGATCTCTAGACCTGGTGGTGCTCTCATGTAAACTTCTTCTTCAAAGTCTCCTTGTTAGAATGCATTTTTTCATGTCCATCTGCCACAAATCTCAAGATAGGTTAGTAGCTATGGCCATTGATACCCTTACCGTGTGAAGCTTAACCACTGGAGCAAAGGTGTCAAGGTAGTCCTCTCCATATGTTTGGGTAAAATCCCTAGCCACTAATCTTTATTTATTCCTTTCAATTTTTCCATTAGCCTTATACTTAATTGTGAATACCCATTTCGAGGTTACGGCCTTTTTACCTTTAGGTAGCTCCTCCTCTTTCCATGTTTGGTTGTTCATCATGGCTTTGACTTCATTGTCTATAGCCTCTCTCCAATGTTTGACTTCAATGGCTTCATTGTAAGACCTCGAAACTTGTCCTTGATCTATCATACTTGTAAAGGGTTGGTGAGTCTTGGGAAAGTTGGCCATGGAACATATATTTTGAATAGGGTGAGCTACGGCCTTACTATTATAGTAAACCCTTGTGTTCCTCCAATTTGATGGAAGATACTTGATCTTTGTGCTTCTTCTTAAGATAGGTGGTTCTTGAGGCCCTTGATCTTGAATTTGGTCCATTTGAGCTCCCCCTTGTTCTTGAATGAGAGAATCTTGAACTCCCCCTTGATCATGAACCGGTGATCCAGGATGATTTTGATCCCCATATTCTTGCCATATTCTTGATTAATGCTATCATCTTGGTCACTTTGATTGCCCCCTTCATGGTCAAGGTGGGAGGTATCCAAGTTTCTATGGGGTGGATGGGGTGGATCTGGTTGGGATGTGTGTCTTGATTTTGATTCTTGATTTGAGACCCCAAGGTTTTCCAAGAGCATCTTTAGGTTTTCTGCCCTATCGAAAGTTGATGTGGACAAGTCTTTCAAGTTGTCCCAATTTTTCTCATCGTAGAAGCCTTTAGTTTCAATGAACTTAACTTCTCATGAGACTAGTACTTTCCTTGCCAAAGGGTCATTGCACTTGTAGCCCTTTTGATTTGCGGAGTATCCTAGAAACATTGCTTTGGTGCGCTTAGCATCAAGCTTACTTCTTTGATCTCCTGGCACAAACAAAAAACAAACACAACCAAAAACCTTTAGATGGCGAAGAGAGGATTTATGTTTATTAAGTACTTCAAAGGGAGAGGTTTCTTTAAGAGTTTGAGTTGGAGTTCTATTGATTAGATAGCATGCCAACACCATTGCATCTCCCCAAAAACGTTTTGGAACACTAGTATGGAACATCATGGACCGGGCTATCTCCATGAGATGCCTATTATTCCTCTCGGCCACTCCATTCTATTGTGGAGTGTAGGGACAGCTAGTTTGATGGATGATACCATGCCTTTCTAGGTGGTCTTTTGAATTGATGGCTTGTGTAGTCACATATGATTGGAAATTTGTAAATGCTTCAAAGACCCTATCTTTTGATGGTAACAAGGTAAGCCATGTATACTTATACTTCTCATCTATGAATGTGACAAAATATTTATGGTTTTCCCTAGACATACAAGGTGAGGTCCATACATCGGATTGAATGAGATCAAAGCAATTGTCATAGATGGAATTCGAATTAGTAAAGATAGATTTGCAATGTTTACCCAAGTTTTAAAGCTCTCTCATGTGGGTGGCCTAGCCTAGCATGCCATAAAAAAATCACTAGATGGTTTTTACATGAGAGTTAAAAACAGTAGATAAAAGAGATAGAGTAGGAGAATTCTTGAAGCCTTCAAGTATATAGAGCTCATCTTTGGTTTCCCTTTACCAAGTAATCCTTGTGTCTTAATATCCTGAAACCAAACTTCATTAGGCCCAAATGTAACATTGCATTTCAAGTCATTAGTTATGCGCTTAATAGAAATAAGATTAGAGGTGAAGGAAGGCATATAAAACGCTCTAGACTTTTTGTTAAACAAGTTCAAGTTTCCTACTCCCCTAATGGGAATTTTATCACCATTTTCAATAATTACGTTTCCTATGGCAGGTTCTATGTCCTCTATCATGTTTACATTTGCAATCATGTGGTGTGAAGCACCCAGTCTAGGACCAAGCAGTCATTAGTGTATTGAGCATTAAGAGAGGTTCCTACAACATTATCCACGACTTTACCAGATTTGGTGGCCTCTTTCAAGGCTTTAATGACGGCATCAAAGTCACTCTTTCTCACATAGTCCTCATTGGTTGTTGCTGAGGTTTCCTTGTAAGAGACCATAGCCTTTGAGTTGATAGCTTCCTCGACGGTTTGACTCGAGCTACCCCCATTATTTCTTTGGCCTTCTTGGGCCACATTTTAACTTGTTCCATTGAGCTTGCCTCCAATCCTCGCTGGTCTAAAGTGTGGGTGAAGGAACCAACACCTGTTCTTTGAATGTCCTTTCTTTTTGCAATGCTCACATACCACAGCCGGCTTCTTGTCCTATGCCTTATGGAATCCTTGACTCGCAGTTTCTACCACTCCTTTGTAAGCCATTACCAGGTCTTTCTTAGCATCAAAGAGACTGTGAGTGCCTTGTTCTCTATGGATTTGAGAACACACATCCTCAAGAGACCCGAGCTTAGGTGATCGCAAGATATGTTTGACCAAGTCTTTGTATCCTCCATGGAGATTGAGTAGGAGGCCAAAGATCTTGTTTTTTTCCCTTTTTTCACTTAAGACAGTGGGTTCAAGGGTGAACGGTTGAAGCATCTCTAGCTCAGCCCATAGAGCTCTAAACTTGCCGAAGTATGTGTTGAACTCCATATCGTCTTGTTCGAGCTTGCTAATAGCTTTCTTCACCTCATACACTTGGCTAAGGTTAGACATGTTCCTAAAGACCTTCTGAAGGATATCCCATAACTCTTTGGGAGTCTCACAGTAAGAGTAAGCTTCGAGTAGAGATGGATCCAGAGAGGTTTGCATCACTCTAAGGACCATTTGGTCATCTTGGAACCATTTGTCCTCCTCAGTATCGGAACGTAAAATAAGGTGAAAATATGAGCATGGGCAAAAGACGTGGATTACAAGTTATCAGAACAAGCATATCAAGCCATGTGGACAATCGGGTCAAAATACGCATGACACGAGCCATCGGGTCATGCATAGTACCGGACATCGGTTAAAATAAGTCACGTGGGCAGTCGGGTCAGTCAGGTTAAAATACGCATGATCGAGTCATCGGATCATGCACATCATCAGGATCGAGTCAGAATAATCCATACGAGAATTCAGACCTTACCCGACACACGTAAGCATAGATCGGGCTATCGGGATATTATGGGCTATTGGAACATGGACTGGTAAACTGATGAGGGAAACTATGCCAGGAAAAGAGAAGGATGCATATAATCGAGGTAGCCCGAGCCAACAATGCAGAGTATCGAAAGACACCTGAACTGACAGTGCGGATGATCGAGCCAGAAGATTGTATATGCGCATGGTCCATCCAAAACATGCGCATAACTTCGAAGATAGGGACTCTCGGCCAAAACTAATGATCTGATCACCAAACCGGATCTGCTCTAGCCATTTGGAGCATAGAAGATTCTAAACCTCATACCATGACCGTTAGATGAAGATTGACCGAGGATCCTACCGTTGGTTCAAAAACACGCGACAATGGCTAGTGGTCCCAACGTACTGACCGTACACGCGCTAAAATGATTTATGCATTTACTTTTTACCATTTACGATTTGTTTCACCTAGGTAACTTGTTTTACTACCTCTCTAGGGCGATCCAAAGCTATTTGTAAGGATCCCCTATTTAAATCATGTAATGGCCGACTTGTTTGAATAAGTTGGGAGAAATAATCCCTCTTCACTACACTCTCACTCTTTAAATCTCTCAATCTTTCTTAAGTCTCTCATTCTTCTAATCTCATGAGATAATCTCTCAAAACTTAACATGGTATCAGAGCATTAAGCTCCTTAACCTCTCAAGCTTCCGCACTCAATCTTTGCTCTTCTAGTCGGTTTAAAAGTATTTAATACTTGTTTTGAAGCTAAAAAGCTTCTGTCTTGAAAAGTTTTATTCGGTTTTAAGGTGAGCTGAAAGAGAACGAAGTTCGATAGAAACATTGCTGTCATGAGTAGAAGTAAAAGGACTTGTTGAATCCATTTCATCACCTCTATAGGGACAAAAACCCTCCTCTAAATCCAAGAAAGATCCATGACTTCTTGGCTTTAATAAGCCTAAGGGTTTTTCGAATATGTCTATATTAAAATGATCCTTGATCTCTTTATTATAAATAAAACATAAGAGTTCATGTTGAATCAGGATGAGAAAAGGAAGAGAACCATGTTTCTTTACTCTTATGGGTTTAAGAAAATGTTGTATCCGAGTTCCTTAAGGGACAAAAACCCTTGTTTTATGCGGTTTTGAGAACCATGTCTTCTTAACTTTTATAAGTTTAAGAAGCATGTTGAATCCATCCGTTCCAAGGAAAGTGAACCATATTCTTTTAAAATCAAAAGTGTTCCAAGGAATGTGTTGAATCCGAACTCCTTCTTAAAAAAGAACCATGAACACTTCATTCTCATGAATTATAGTGCCATGTTGAATCCAATAAGAAGAATGAACCCAACATCAAGGGAGAACCATTGAGAGGATGACGAATCCGAGTTGATTTTGGGAACATTATGAAGTTTTATACAAAAAGGGAAATGACCAAGAACATTCAAGCAAGCTTGGAAATTGCGAGCCTTAAAGGATAGTGAACCGAGCTACTCCAAAGTAGCTTGTTGACTCCAAAATCCTCTGTTTTATTCAGTTTTAAATAAAAATTCTTAAGAGGATTAGCCTCTGGTTTTTAAGCTTTTCTTTAACATTGAAGACGAGACAAGCTAGGTCAAGTTGCTCTTCAAACCATGCTTTGGTCTCGCTAAGATGTTGAATAAAAGTTGTTAAACCATTCTTAGTCTAGCACTACCCAAGTTGCTCTTCGGTTTGTGCGAACTTATTGATAAGCTGAGTTTCAGACAAGGTCAAGTTGCTCTTTTACCTTGATCTTAGTCTCGGGTGTTCGAAAACTAGTCCAACCAAGTTCCTCTTCGGTCGGCCTTAACATGTGACATAGAGTCTTGGTCATGGGATCCTCGATCTACTCATATTGAACATATTGTAGAATGGGGTTGGACTATGACCAAGTTGCTCTACAGTCTTAGTCTCAACCAAAATCAAAACTTTATGCTAAGTTACTATTTGGCTAAAGTAGAACCGAGTCAAGCAAAAGGCCAAGTTACTCTTCGGCCCTTACTTGTCTCGGCTAAGTTGATATGGCCTAGTAGTCCATGGTCTAAAAGTTGTTCAAAAAAATGCATCGAGCATTGTCTTAAAAGGTGGTAAGACCGAGACAAACTTCGGCCAAGTTACTCTTCGGCCTTAAAATGAGTCTCGGCAAAATTCTAATCCCTTGGCCAAGTTGCTCTTCGGCCAAGTGTAATAAGAGTTAGTTCTCTAAAAGTGGGTTCGGCCTGGTACCTTAAGCCTAAGTCTTGATCAAAATTTGCCTCGGCTTAGGACTTAGACCTTGGCCATTTCAAAATTTCTCCTTGGTCCATTGTGATCGGTTCCTCTTCAAATGTTTTTCAAAACCATAGTGTAAGAGCGAAGGATAATGAAGAGTTAAACTTTTTGGTCCTTGATGAATCCCAAACACTTGGAATAATTTCATTGATTCTAATGTGTGAGTACCAAAGATAATAAAGGACAAATCCTTTGGTCTTTGATGGATCCAAATATTTAGAATAGTGTTTCAAATTGTTTTGCTATGTTGAGGGTTGTGACCATTGAACAAGTGTTCATAATGGATCCAAAATCTTTACATAAACTCTTAGATATAATCCATAATGATCCTTCGATTCTCTTGAAAGTCTACCCAAGCCAAAGTATCATATCGTAAAATAAGGTGAAAATGTGAGCGTGGGACAAAGACGTGGACTACAAGTTATCGGAACAAGCATATCAAGCCATGCAGACAATCAGGTCAAAATACGCATGACACGAGCCATCGGGTCATGCACAGTACCAGACATCGGTTAAAATAAGACATGCGGGTAGTCGGGTCAGTCAGGTATAAATACGCATGATCGAGTCATCGGATCATGCGCATCATCCGGATCGGGTCAGAATAAGCCATACGAGCATTCAGACCTTACCGGACACACTTAAGCATAGATCGGGCTATCAGGATATTATGGGCTATTGGAACCTGGCCTGGTATACTGATGCAGGAAACTAGGCCAGGAACAGAGAAGGATGCGTATGATGTAGGTAGCCCGAGCCAACAATGCGGAGTATCGAAGGACACCCGAACTGACAATGCGGATGATCGAGCCAGAAGATTGTATATGCGCATGGTCCATCCAAAACATGCACATAACTTCGAAGATAGGGATTCTTGGCCAAAACAAAGGATCTGATCACAAACCGGATCCACTCGAGACATTTGAAGCATAGAAGATTCTAGACCTCATATCATGACCGTTAGATGAAGATTGGCTGAGGATCCTACCGTTGGTTCAAAAACACGCGATAACGGCTAGTGGTCCCAACGTAATGACTGTACACGCGCTAAAATGCTTTATGCTTTTACTTTTTGCGATTTGTTTCACCTAGGTAACTTGTTTTATTACCTCTCTAGGGCGATCCAAAGATATTTGTAAGAATCCCTTATTTAAATCATGTAATGGCCGACTTTTTTGAATAAGTTGGGAGAAATAATCCCTCTTCACTACACTCTCACTCTTAAAATCTCTTAGTCTTTTACACTCGAACACTCTCAATCTTTCTTAAGTCTCTCATTTTTCTTCTAATCTCATGAGATAATCTCTCAAAAATTAACACTCGGTGGTATCTTCATCTTCTTCCTCTTCTACGGTTGGCTCCTTGGCTTTGCCTTCTTCTTCACCATCTTTGGCGTCATCTTTAGGGGTATCCTTCTTAGGATCCTTCTTTTTCTTAGCAGTTGGTCCGGTCTCACAATATGGTTCCATAGACCCTTTCCTCCGAGAAATATCTTGATGGTTCTTGCCCACAAGAGGTTATTGATTCCTTTAAGAACCACGGGAACATTCTTTTGAATATCCATGAGTTTTGAACAAAAAGACCGAGAGAAATTTGAAAAGTAAAGAGTTTTAGAGTGAAAAGACTAAGAAAATGAGAGTTTAAGCGGACGTATGAACGGTAAAGGAGCTTTTCTCTCTGATACCATGAAAGTTTGAGAGAATATCAAGCTCTATCCATGGCGGATTAAGGTCAAGAACAAGAGAAAGAGAAAATTTTAGAGGAAATCTTTCTTCCTTAAAGTAGAAAAGCGACACATACAATGATTAAATAGGGGATCCTAGACAAACCTAGGATCACCCTTAAAATGGTAAAGAAAAGTTTATATAAGGTAAAAAGTAGAGTAAAATCAAAAAGCATCTCGAAACCGCGTCTAGGGACCAGGAGGGGACCATTAGGACGCGTGTCATGTATGAATCTAGCCTCAAAAGTGGATTCTTGGCCAAAATGAGCATAACGGATATTTTCAGACTTTTTAGAAGGTTCCTTATCCAAAATAGCTCGAGCAAGTTCGGCCGAGGATCCCTTTTCGCTAAGTTCCTCGATGGTTCTCGGGACAATGCACATTATCTACTCGATAATATGATACGCGGTTTGATTTTTTGCATCGTCATGCGTCAGTCCGATCCTTCATTCGATAGGTCAATCTTCCGCATTATTGGCTTGATCCTCTGCATGGTCTGTCTCGGTAATGCGCATTGTCCACTTGGCCATATATCTAGACACGCGCATGGCCCGATAGCTTATATTCCAAGTTTCTTCCTTCCCGCACACGCTAACTCGCCAGAACGCATGTTTTCCTTCTCGTGCATGGTTGGCCCGTTTTCACGCATAGTCGAGTCTTCATCCGACTTGGCCTAGTTTCAGGCTAAGTCGTATTTTCTTCATTTCTTTTGGCCTCTCTCAATATTTCTTCATCCTTATTCTTTTATGAACCTTTTCTTTACAACTTCTTAAGTCTTGGTCGATGATGTCCAAAACTCAACAAATAATAATCATTGGCACAAACAAGCAAACTCGATTTCTTGAAAATAGTAATATAAACATCCAATAAGTACGAAAATGCCAGGCATATACCTCTGTTTCTTGGATGGACAATCATGCGAGACTTAAAATGCTTCCTCACTAGCTCTTTTTGTTTTTGAACTTTTTCTTTTTCCACTTTCTTTGCAAATAAGAAACATTTGATCTCTCTCTTTTACAATCGATTTTATCTTGCATGTAAGGATATCACCTTCTTTCAGCCGCTCTGACAACTCAACAATATCTCTCCTGTCATCTGAAAAATCTACGTTCATCAGCATCCGAGTTAACCTAGAATCTAATACACATATAGCTCTTCCACTCTATAATCTTCGAACACTAGCCTGGACAATTATGCCCTTGGCTATGGTGTCCTTAGTTTCACCTGATATCATATAAAATACTTCATATGGAATTGGATCTTTAAACTGTAACCGCCAATCCTGGAAATCAGAGCTTAATTCTCTCATGATATTACTGTAAGTTTCTTTCTTATTCTCCCGCTTCTTGCTAGCAATATACTCATCCATGACAACTTTTCTCAAAGAGGTTGGCCAATCTCTGACATACTCTATTGCCATCTCTATTGCATCCTCATCATCATTGGAATTACCTCTCACATCATGAACATAAATATCTTTCACCAATTCTTGCGCAAGACCATATAATTCGGGATGTATTCTGGTGTTATCCAATAAGTAGATAAATTGACTGCTACTAGTAGCCAGCCCAATCCTCTGAATGCGAAGGAAATCGACTGCATTTACAAAAATTTTCTTACCAAGCCCATGCATTATCAAGTCCTTGCGGACAAATATTGAACCAGCTCTTACAAACGACCTCTGCAAGGATGCGGCTTTGCCAGGCCCAAGTCCAGAAATTAACTGTAGGGAGAGAAAAACCACTCATGGTTAGCTGCCAAGTTAATGTCGATACCAACTTGATTTGTTATGTCAACCATAACCTGTTCAGTTATCTCATACTTCTCATCAAGCTGAAGAAAATTCTCCAACGGATGGAGCTTCCAAGAAAAAATTTCTCTCCCGGGACCAAATAAAGTTGCAACCATTGCAAGTAAATTTTAGAGATAACGTCCAAGAGCAACAACACATCTCACAATCCCTGATTGCTGAAGCAGCTGTTAACCTGAGATTCAAGAATTTTCGTATAGCCTAGGAAACGATTCGTCCACATTAACAATTCTTAAATCATCCATCTCATGTCCAACATCTCTAGGCAGTTCCTCCACAATCCGAAATATAAGTCGATAGTAAAAAACCATATGTAACATTTACTACGCAAACAATTAGCCAAGAAAAATGAAACACTAATAGAGAATTTAAATAAACAGAGACTCAAGCTTAAGATAATATAACATTATCATCTTCTCAATTGTAGTATAACTGGAGAGAGGTATAGGAAGCTTGAAAGTAGTGATGATAAAACAGAAAATCCAGGCCAGTAGAGTAAGACACTGATCATAGTTTTCCAGAGCGATATATTGATAACTTTTAATTTTTATGCTGCATTAACATGAGTCAACAAAATTTAAGGTACATGAATCCTCACCTCATAAATTTCATCCTTTATAAGAGTACAAGACAAATTGACAACTCCTAAAGCCACAACATGCGGTTGGTGGTCCATCATAAACTTCAAAACACGATCCTGGTCATTCTCTACGTTTCTTAGCGTTAACATTTTGAGGTTGTAGTGTGAGGGATCCAACATAAATCATATCAACCACCTCTCCTGACGAGTCTAGCATCACAACCATATTTTTTGGCTTTCCAGTTCCCCAAAAAATGCCATAACCATCAGTGTAGCTTCCTCATTTGAGCTAATGTCCATTTCTTTCTTTTGATATGGCCCTGCACAAACCTTGGACCATAAAACCTGTCCCATAATCTAAAAGCAATTGATTCTTCGATTTGCTAGGTAGCAAGGATCTTGATTCTTTCTCCATTGATGTCAAAAGAAAAGCATGAAGTGCATCCTCTACAATCAATTTTCTTTTCTCACTCAAGAGTTGAGCATACTTACTAACACCTACACTTAGATACTATTCATTGCAGTTACTAATTAGCCTATTCATGTAATTATTAGGGAGCTTGAAGTTTACTTGAAGAAGTTTATCCTCTTTTTCCTTCTGAATGAGAAGCCATGCGCACCTTCAAACCTACTCAATGGATTTTCGCGTAACGACTTAACCCCAGAAAACTGATGGAAAGAATCTATCACTACATTCCCTTCTGCTGTTGGACTTGTTGAGACCACGACATTCTCCATATAAATGCCACATACATACTTTTTGACTGATAGCTCACAACTTATCTCAACTACAGCCTAACACCGATAAACAAGATTTTTCACTTATCTAAGAAAATACTCAAGTCTAATCATTCATCATTATAATACTTAAGATATCAACCAAATTCAGGTAAATTTTAACACACTAATCCATTTATAATTATATCTAGTCTATGCTAATAAGATTTGGATGGGTTTGAAACATTCAAACATGCATAAACTAGAAAGTCAACAAAAAGTCAACAGTTCAAAAAGTCAACAACAGTTAACAAAAGTCAACATAAATTTAAACTTGAATTTAATAATAAAAGACTAAGCAAATGGTGTAGGTTATTGATTCGGGTGATCAAATGGTTTCATGTGATGTTCATTGCTAACTATTAAACTAATCCTTGGTCTAAGTTTCCATAAATAGACTAATCCACTTCCATGTCACTAATCCTTTCCCTAATCATGCAGTTAAAACAATCCCTTAAATAATCTCATTATTATGAAACACTAAGAAAAAATCTATGCTAAACCACTAAACTAACTAACAAAATCCCTTGGTTAAAAAATCTCATGATTGATTCCGATATTTCATCAAACACCTTCCGGGCATTATTCAACTTATGATCTAGATTAAATTCATCATGTTAAATCTAGCATTAAGAACATCAAATACATGAGGATTTAAGAACTACAAAGCTAAACATCACATTCCATCATCTAATCACCAAAATCTACCTAACCATTTGCTCAAAGGGGACTACTCACTAATCATGGAGAAAACACAAGATCCAAGGCTAGAAATGTGTTCCATCATGATTAGAAATAGATTTAGAAGAAGAAAATCAATCAAAAGCAATAAATCAAACTCAAAATGGAATTAAGATTCAAAAGATTACAAAGTGTTCTTTAGAAAATAAAGCTTAAAAGATGAGATAAGATCCTAAAAACTAGGTAAAATGTTTAAATAGTAGTCTCAAAAAAGTCTTGGGTTAACCCATAAACAGTTGGGTTAACCCAATTAAAATGGGTTTAAACCAAAAGAGGAAAGTCCTAAGTTGACTTTTCTGATCCTTACCGGTTTTGCCAAACCGGTACGCCAAACAGGTATAGGTTTTCTTCATGTGTACCGGTTTAGACATACATGTACACCATCTTGATGCTTAGTCTCTGGTTTCTTAACTTTTTCTCCTACCGGTTTGTCCAAACCGGTATATTAAACCGATACGCTCCTTCTTCGTATGTACCGGTTTGTCCAAACCGGTACATTAAACTGGTACAACTCACTTCCACCTTTTCTTGAATCTTTTCTGCTCCTTTGATCCATGTTTTAGGTTCTTCCACTTCTAACACCTGAAAAATGTGAAATGCAATGCAAATGCATGCCAAACTACCTAATTGCATATGAAACTATCTAAAATGTGTATGAAATAAGAGACAAAATGCAATAAAAACACAATACATCAACTCCCCTAAACTTATCCTTTGCTTGTCTACAATCAAATCGAAAAGGAAAGTGAGAGAGCGAGGTTTGAAAGTGGAAACCCCAGACCCAAAATATTAAGCAAAAGCCTAGTGGATTAACATCCAAAATATGATACATCGTCAACCCTAAACCAATATCTCTACTCATCAAATCATCTAAGCACTTTCACTATCCATTCTATTATGAAAGGCAAGCGATACACCTATCTAGTCTAAGTTATCTTCTTACATTCAAATTCTTTTAAATAGTGAAGCTTGCTCATAAAGATAACTTAAAGGTTTCAATTGGTGAGGTCGGAAGGGGATTCCAATGCATCAAAAGAAGGTTTACACTCAATCTTGGATATCACTCCAAAAGGGAGTGATTGAATTAGAAAAATAAAAATGAGACAAAGGGCATTGGGGAGTACAATCCCTCAACTTCCATTTCTAATCATTCTCCAATTCCCAATTCCTATTCTACCAACATCCAAGAGTTATAACCATCTTTTTAGATCTAAACTTCCCAAACAACTTTTTCTTTTGAATCTTTTTCATTCTAGGCTTTTATTTTCCCCCACTAGATTCTTCATTCTTTCCCTTGCACCATTTTAACATGTTTTACCTCTTTTTCATCCTTTTATTACTTAGGCTAATCTTGTTAATTTTTTGTGATTTTCTAGCCTTTGCCTTCATGAAATTTAGAGCTGTTAAGTTTTGAGAGATTATCTCATGATAATAGAAGAAGAATGAGAGACTTAAGAAAGATTGAGAGTGTTCGAGTGTAAGAGATTAAGAGATTTTAAGAGTGAGAGTATAGTGAAGAAGAATTATTTCTCCCAATTTATTCAAACAAGTCGTCCATTACATGATTTAAATAGGGGATCCTTACAAATATCTTTGGATCGCCCTAGAGAGGTATTAAAACAAGTTACAGAGGTAAAAAAATCGTAAATGGTAAAAAGTAAAAGCATAAAGCATTTTAGCGCGTGTACGGTCCGTACGTTGAGACCACTAGCCGTTACCGCATGTTTTTGAACCAACGATAGGATCCTCGACCAATCTTCATATAACGGTCATGTTATGAGGTCTATAATCTTCTATGCTCCAAATGGCTCGAGTGGATCGGGTTTGGTGATCGGATCCTTAGTTTTGGCCGAGAATCCCTATCTTCGAAATTATGCGCATGTTTTGGATGAACCATGCGCATATACAATCTTCTGGCTTGATCATCCACATTGTCAGTTTGGGTGTCCTTCGATACTCGGTATTGTTGGCTCGGGCTACCTTGAACATACGCATCCTTCTCCGTTCCTGTCCTAGTTTCTCGCATCAGTTTACGAGGCCATGTTCCGATAGCCCATAATAGCCCGATAGCCCGACCTATTCTTAAGTGTGTCCGGTAAGGTCTGAATGCTCGTATGGCTTATTCTGACCCGATCCTGATGATGCGCATGATCTCGTAACTCGATCATGCGTATTTTCACCTGACTGACCCGACTGCCCGCGTGACTTATTTTAACCGATTTTGGGTACTGTGCATGACCCGATGGCTCGTGTCATGCATATTTTGACCCGATTGTCTGCATGGCTTGATATGCTTGTTCTGATAACTTGTAATCCACGTCTTTGTCCCATGCTTGTTCTCAACACTCCCCCTCAAGTTTAATCGTGATGAATGGTTAAACTTGAATCCGTGAAATCCAAGCCTTATTAAAAACTTTTAGAGAGAAAACCGCTTGGGATAAAACTCCCTAAAAGAAAAAGAGTACAAGGTTCAATGGGTACGGAAGTCCACTTCTTGAATGTAGTTGGTAGATCCAACATCAATACTCCCCCTCAACTTTGACCTTAATGAAAGAATCTCAATTGGAACCATAAAGTTCTACCTCATTAAAAACCTTAGTGAATAAAACCCCATGGGATAAAATTTTCACTAAGGGAAAAAGAGTATAGACTTATGGTTAGGGGATCTTCAATTTGGCCAAATCCTTTGTTGATTTGAACATGGCTTTTCCTTATTATCTTCATTTTTTGAGACTGACTTTGGCTTCATGAGCCTTTAATTTCATCTTGATCATTTGATGTGATCATCCTTCATTCCAAGAGTGGGATGCTCATCCCAAACTTATTCCAAGCCTATAAATTCTCTTCAAGAATCTTCCCACTTTTAAATGGCTCGAGTAGATTTGATTTGGTTGATATACCATTGGTTCTGGTCGAGTATCCCGATGTCGGAAGTTGCTCGATGATTTTTGGGTGTCATGCGCATAGTTGGCTAGTATATTCTCATGTTTACTTTATGGGTAGGTCCGACTCGTCCAAATAATGGTCGACGGTTTTACTTCTCCTTCTAGGCTTTTCTTCTTTCAAAATAGCGCTGGTAAATTTGAATTTGGTGGGAAGATCGATGAAAATGGCTGAGGGGTCCTTTGGTCAAAGATCTACGCCTCTTTTAAGGAAGTCATGCGCATTTCTTCATTATTGCTAATCCAGACCATCTTCCTAATCCTACGCATGGTTCTGATAGCCCAAATTACTCATATCTGAACTTGACTTGATGGCTTGATAGAAAAAAAACTTTGTCCCGATAGCTCAATGATGCGTCCAACTTGGTCTGATGGCTCAAGGATTGACCCGATAGCTCAATGATGCATCCAACTTGGCCTGATGACTCGATGGAACATAAATTAGGCCCGATAGTTTGATGATCATGCAACTTGGCTGACTAGCTCGATAATGCACAAAAATTGGCCCGATAGCTTTTAAAACACGTCACTTGGCCCAAACTATTCCGAGATGAAGTTTTGGAAGTCTCTTCCTAGGACTTTGCTAATACTTCATGAGCTGTCTTTATCCAAGACATTTTCTCTTTTTGGACTTGACTTCTGGCTTCTTGAGTCGCTTTTGAGCCGTCTTTATCCGAGACACTTTCTCTTTTTGGACTTGACTTTTGGCTTCTTGAGTCACTTTTGAGCCATCTTTATCCGAGACACTTTCTCTTTTGGACTTGACTTTTGGCTTCTTGAGCCGCTTTTATCCGATTCACCTTTATCATGAGTGTTCTTGTTTTGTTCCCCCCCCCCCTTCATGATCAAGGTGGATAATTAGCTACACAGCAAGCAACAAGATATAAGTTAGTGAATGATGCTAATATCCATCAAATAGGTTGTATGAAATGAATTGCAAAGGGAAGCAACTTAGGAAGGAAGAATAGATTTCCAAAACCAATAATGACTAAGAGCTCAAGAGTGCCATTTTGCATACAATACATACACCCTCATAAGCCATTTAAACGTAACAAGTAAGGAGATTATATTTGAGATATGAATGTTTATTAATTATGAAAGCCTAGAACTTAAAATTAGGCCACAAGTAAGCTACACAATCAACTTAAGTCCTTCCTAGACTGAAATTTAATCAATTCTAAAGCAATTTAGAAAACATGACTAAACATGCATAACCAATTATAACCATAATAATAAAAGAGAACAACTAGCCAAGAAAACATATCAAGACAACTTAAACTCTAGAGGAGTCTTAATATAAGCACAGAAAAGAGTAAATAATATTTTGGGGGTTTAGAAAAATGGCGATTTACCATTTGATACACTTTGGCCAAATTGGCTACATAAGGTGAGGTTGGTGATTCTTAATAGAACTCCCCCTCACTTTAAAGTTTCCTACATGGACAGAAAAATTAGTTAGTCTTCATTTTATCACTTTTCTCTATTCTAACTTAGGGATTTTCTTCACTAGTGGAGAATAACCATTCTTTTTCCTCATTCACCAAACATTTTTCTCTTTGAAGCATCAGTACCAACCTACTTCTACCCTTATATTTTAGAACAAGAACCAAAACCAAGTTTTTAGCTAATACTCCCAAGACATTAAGATCTACCCAATTCCCAATATTTCATACCTAAATACCCTTCCTAAGAGCTAGATGATATCTTCAATCTAGTTAAATGGAAATGTTCAGTTTTCGCCCTTTATACTCTTGAGTTTTTGCCGATCAATCACTAAAGAAAAATAAACTCGCAAGTGTTTAGGTAATTGGGTTTATATGGTGGAGAGGGTAATCATCCTAAAAATGTGAATGACCGGTTTAGCCACAAGTCTTTCAGTTTTAGGGTGACTAAACCGTTATAAAAATGATTAAGCCTTGAAACACATCAAAATATCCATTGAGAAAGCTAATTAGTTGTCCAAATTAAGTCCAAGTAGTTATGAAGATAACCTAGAACTAGCAAGCTTCAAGAATTTACTGATGGATTTTCAAATTTCAAGATTTAACACAAGGACTTGAAGACTTTTCAAGATTACTAGAATGTTCAATCCTATCTATCACACTTTGTATGCTAATTCAAAAGGCAAAAGCTTACGATTTGCAAAGCATTATCATCATTGGTTTCCTATGCACATGATGCAACTAAATGCAACCTAAGATGAGAATGGAATGAAGCTAAATTCATTGTTTTTGAAAATTTTTGATTTTTAGGGATTTTTGAAAACCATAACTATTCACAATGAAAATACATGATAAGAACAAAATTTGAAACTAAGTCACCTACGGTCCCTCCCCCAAACTTAAATCACACGGTCCCTTGTGTGATAAAGAATTCGGAGGATGGGACAAAAATGAGAAACAAAAGCTAAATGAGAATGTATTTACATGGTGAAGAAGTGGTACCTCAATAGTAGTTGAATAAAGGATCGTAAGGTTCCTCATTGTAAGAGAAACCCGGAGACTCGTTGTTTGACTCGGGAGGTGGTGGGGTCGGCATTCTCCGTCGTTGCCTTCATCGCCTTGGTGCATCCACCGAACTCCTTGGTTGAAAAACAGTTGATTGGCTTGATCCTTCGCCTCCATGATATGATTTTCGCCGAGATGCGTCATCCCCTTTGTCCATAGGATTGTGTAAATAAACTTCGGGTTGGTGCAGAATTGGTTCTTGGTCAAAGCGCACGTCAGCCCCACATCCTCTACATGTTGTTCCCTTCATAATGATTGATGTCAGCTTCTTTACTTGCTTGACCAGCTTCCTTGTTGTCCGGTCTTGAAACATACTCCACCGGCTCAGCTTCTTTTGCCCCAAATAAAGATCCTGTAAATGTCCGGGCTAAAGCAACATAGAGGAAGGGTCGAGGTAGTACCTAGCACCTCCATATTTGGCGCGTTGATCCTGTGAAGGTCCTGTAGTTGGTGCAGATGTACGGGGACGGTTCACGTCTTGTAATAGTTCTTGAACGGGATGGTCCAATTGAAAGTGGACATTGGTGCTACGGGTGAAGGTGGTGTACTCCTGGTTGGGAAGCATAACGGTTTGTTTCTTCCCGTTCTCATTGACGTACTGATAAACATACTTGAACTCTGATCCTTCTTTCACTTTCCCGACTAAGATTAGCATCTTGTTTAGATACTTGATTTCCATAACCCTTAGAGCTTTGTGCATGTGCGGGAGTTTGATGTTTGCGACCTTTAATAGAGGAGTAACCCATCCTCCTATGCTTAGTTGAGGCATTTGGTCCTTTTTATTCCAACCCCAACTCTTAAGGACCAACAAATGTTGTAAAAATAACTGCACTGGACTTGGCCTGCATTTCTCTAGGTTCGGGAATAGCACCTCATTATCCAATTCCGTTCGAATAATGGGTGCTAGTCCTAAACACAAGAATCCCAGTTCATCCTCCATAATATTACCCCTTTCTCATCTCGAGAAGAATGAGTGAGTAAGGAGTTTCTAAACGTATCTTACTGTGGGGTGATGAATATTTGGGCCTTTGGTCCTTCCTGCTAAGAATGTGCCTGAACCGATACATCTCCAAATTAGATCGGTTTCCACAAATGCTATTTCAAAACTAGATGGTCCTTTATATGAGAAACCATAGATCTCAAAAATCCTACCAAGACCCAAAGTGTGAACCGTTCCTTCTAAATCATTGAATTCAATTCTTCCTTCTTTGGTTAGGTGTTTTCTCTTGTCATTATACGAAAATACCTTTAATGTAGCAAGGATCATGCATGTGTGTTCTTGGTATCCTTCAAAACACATGTTCAAGACGCTTCCAATCCCTATTCCCGTCAAGAGGGTTTGAAGTTCATCGTATATACCAAGCGTTCTTAAAGTGTGTGGATCCGGGAAGATGGATTCGACAAAAACTACTTCCATGAAATCTCTATAAAGCTCAGTTGAGCTAGGTGTTATTTGAGGATTTAAATCCATAGGGGGAAGAGGTGGTCTTTGAGGCAAGGTCGGTTCGTTGATGTCGGGTTGGTTTTGTGCCGCATTACGACTCGTCTGCAAGTTTCTACCCATAGGTTTGTTAATGGTGATACCACTACTACTAACCACATTTCCCGGTCTTGCTATTTTCTTGGTCCCGTCATCGACCGCTATGTCTTTTCATCTTTCTTCTCTCGTTGGCTTTTTCTTTGGTGCCATGAGGTTATCCTACAAAATTGGTGACCATCATTAAGAGATGCAAATTTTAACCAATATGTTACCAAGTTCAAGAAAGACTCTCAAATTAATCAGATTTATCCAACATTCCCAATTCACCATGCAATCACGACTCTATGATTCAATCTTCAAGAAATTATAGCAAACTCGTACACATTCAATATCAATGAATCATTCAACTCCTGTATTCTCAAAGTTTAGATGCAATTTCAAAGATTAACAAAAACATTGAGGGTAATTCCAATTAGAACATTCTATCATAGTTAATCTCTTTTCTTTAGCTTAAGCACATCATCGAAAACTCTCATTTAATTACAACCTACCAATTTCCCCCAAACTTATCCCAAATTGCTCAAGAACCCTAATTTCCCAATTTTTCCAAAATCATGAAATTGAGGGTTAATCATCAAAGGAAAAGGAAATGCAATTGGTACCTAATGATTTTCTAAGCCAAACCAAAAAAGATTCAAGCCTAAAATCAAAGAAAATCACATTTTCGTTTTGGGTAAAAGATTTTGCTCGAAAAAGGGGAGTTGAGAGGTAATACCTTTGCTTGATTGGATGTAGATTGAGAATAAGGAGTGAAAAGAGCAAGAGAAATCCGAATCTTAGCAAGAAAAAGTGTTAAAAACGGTTGACAATTGACTTTGAAATCAAGAGTTTTCGGTTTGGGGAGCTTAAAATCGCATGAAGAAGATGAAGTGGGAAAATTGTTTTTAAAATTTGGTTAAAAATTGACACCTTTGATATTTTTTTAACTCGTGCTGGTTTGTCCAAATTGGTACGTTAAACAGATATGAGGTTTCAACATTGGTACCGGTTTGGCCAAACCGGTACCATTTACCGATGCTTAGTGTCTGCCATGCATGGTTTTGCCAAACCGGTACACTAAACCGATACGGCTTTTGACTTTTCCAAAAATTGTCAAACCTGCTCCAATTAAATCAAATCGTCCCTAGAGTTTAGAACACCCAAAATCATGCAAAAAGAAGTGCAAAAACTATAATAAAAAGATATGTAAAAAGGGATAACATGAGATTGCCTCTCAAGTGCACTTCTTTAAAGTCACTTAGCTTGACTCGCCGGTCTTTCAGGCTTGCGGTTGTTCAAAAAGAGACACAAAATCTCTTCTTTTGGTGATTTCATTTGCCAAGTAATGTTTTACTCTTTGGCCATTAACAGTGAACTCTCTCTCATCCTTCGCGATTAGAACGATAGCTCCATATGGACGAATCTCTTTGACCATGAAAGGACCTGACCATCGTGATTTCAACTTTCTGGGAAAGAGATTTAACCTTGAGTTGAAAAGCAGGACCAAATCACCAACTTCTAGCTCCTTGTCAATGATCTTCTTATCATGAAAAGCTTTTATCCTCTCTTTGTAGATCTTGGAATTTTCATAGGCTTCAAGCCTAATATCATAAACTTCACCAAATTTTAATTTTCTTTTCTCCTTGGCACTCTTGATGTCAAAGTTTAGCAACTTGACCGCCCACATAGCCTTATACTCCAATTCAACTGGGAGATGGCAATCTTCACCATAGAGAAGGTTGAATGGAGTTGTGCGTATTGGAGTTTTGAATGCGGTCATATATGCCCAAAAGGCATCATCCAACTTAATAGACCAATCCTTCCTTGTTGTCCCAACTGTCTTTTCAAGGTTGGCCTTGATTTTCCTATTCCAGACTTCAACTTGACCGCTCGTTTGAGGATGATAAGGTGTGGCTATCTTGTTCCTAACCCCTTGTTTTCTCAATAAAATTTCAAGCACTTTATTGATAAAGTGTGGTCCCCCATCACTAATGACAACCTTTGGGACTCCAAACCTTGGGAATATGATGCTCTTAAACATTTTCAACACCACTTTAGCATCATTGGTGGGACTTGCAATGGCTTCCACCCACTTTGACACATAGTCAACCGCTACCAAGAGTAGTTATTCCCATAAGAAGAAGGAAACGCTCCCATAAAATCTATGCCCCATACATCAAAGATCTCTACTTCCATGATTGGGTTTTGTGGCATTTCATTTCTGTTGCCAATGTTTCCCGCTCTTTGACATGAATCACATCTCAAGATGAAATTGTGAGGGTCCTTGAACATAGTAGGCCACCAAAATAAAACTTGTAGAACCTTATATACCATCTTGAAAGTGGCAAAATGTCCACCATATGTTGATCCATGGTAATGTAGAAGGATTTCTTCAATTTATTCTTCATCAACACATCGTCTATAAAGCCTATCTTTGTTCAAGGTGTAAAGATATGGCTCATCCCAGAAGTAAGTTGTGATTTCCTTGAGGAACTTATTCTTTTGGTACCCTTCTAATCCATGCGGCTCTTTCTCACAAACCAAGTAATTGATCATGTCGGCATACCAAGGTTAATTCCAACCGGCAACGTAAACTTCCCCGAGAGTGTATCCGGAATCTACAACTTTATTCAACTGGTTAATCTGAGGGGAAATTGACATTGATTGCTCCTCAGGCAATGAATCATTGATAGGTAAGTCATCATCAATTCTCAATCTTGGTAAGTGGTCAGCCACTCCATTCTCTATACCCTTCTTATCCTTTATCTCAAGATCAAAATCCTGATGCAATAAGATCGATCTCAGAAGTCTTGGTTTAGCATCTTTCTTGGCTAATAGGTGTCTCAGAGAATCATCGTCGGTGTAGAAAACGACCTTGGAACCAACCAAGTAAAACCAAAACTTCTCAAAGACAAAGACAATAGGAAGCAGTTCCTTCTCAGTTGTAGCATACTTCACTTGAGTATCGTCTAATGTATTTTTCGCATGGTAGATAACATGAAGCTTATTGTCCTTACTTTGGCCAAAAAACGCTCCAACAACATAATCAATTGCATCGCACATGATCTCAAACGGTAAATCCCAATCGGGTGGTTGAACTATTGGGGCATTTATCAACTCCTTCTTGATCTTGTTGAAAGATTCAAGGCATTCTTCATCAAAGTTGAAATCTACTTCCTTCCATTAAAGTCTTGTCACTGGTCTAGCCACTTTAGAGAAGTCTTTTATGAACCTTCTATAGAACCCATCATGTCCCAAAAAGCTTATGATTCACTTTACATAGCTCGGTGCTGCAAGACTAGTCATGACGTCAATCTTTGCTTTTTCAACCTCGATTCCTTTTTCTGAAATCCTATGTCCAAGAACTATCCCATCTCTAACCATAAAATGACACTTCTTCCAAGTTAGTACTAGGTGAGTCTCATCACATCTTTTCAGAACCCTGCACAAATTTAACAAACACACAGCAAACGAGCCATATATAGAGAAATCATCCATAAAAACTTCAACCACATTTTCAATCAAATCAGAGAAGATAGACATCATGCAACGTTGAAAAGTTAATGGGTGTTACATAACCCAAACGTCATCCTTCGATAAGCAAAGGTTCCATAGGGGTATTTGGAAGAACATGGAATACCCATCCAAAAAGCAATAATAAGGATGATTGGCTAAACGTTCAAGCATTTGATCAATGAAAGGTAGGGGAAAATGATCTTTTCTAGTTGCAGTGTTAAGTTCTCAGTAATTAATTCATATTCTATGGCCGGTTATAGTTCGAGTGGGGATTAATTCATCATTTTCGTTTTTCACTACGGTTATACCACCCTTTTTCGGAAAAACATGAACCGGAGAGATCCAAGTGATGTCCGAGTTCGGGTATATAATACCTGCATCGAGAAGTTTTAAGAATTATTTCTTAACCACTTCTTTCAAGTTTGGGTTTAATCTACGTTGATGCTCAATAGAAGAAATAGATTCATTCTCTAGGTGGATTCTATGCATAAACAAGGTTGGTGAAATTCCCTGAATGTCATCTAAAGAATAGCCTATTGCTCTCCTATACTTCCTCAATTCACATAACAAACCATCAATCTCATCAACACTCAAATCATCATTGACAATTATCGGGTAAGTAGAGTTAGATCCAAGAAATACATACCGGAGACCTTTAATGCTTAAAAACGCTCCTCCTCTTTATACATGGATCTCTTTACTCATAACTCCAATTTTGGTGAACTTATATCCTCTGGAAAGATAATTTCAAGGCCCAAAACTTTTCTGAAGAATGAAAACCCAAGTTCATAACATAAATACTCGTAAACTTCTAATATTTGAATGACACTTATTCTGGCCGAGATTAACTTGAATCATTGATCTTCATTATTCAATAATGTGTATATCTTGGCTTGATTATTCACATTTGATCACAATAAACTCTTCATCTCAACACTCTTCCTCAAGCTTAACTCAATGGGAAATGGTTAAACTTGGATCCAAGAAGATCTTCCTCATTAAAAACCTTAGTGAAGAAAACCACATGGGACAAAACTTCACTAAGGGAAAAAAAGTATAGATCCTCACGGTTAGAGGATTCTTCAAAAATTTCCTTTGTTATTTTTGAACTTGTCACTTTGCCTTAGCTTCATTAGTGAGTCTTATTGTTAATTTTTCAAAGATATACAATACTCTTTCAAGTGAAACACAACTTTTTGAGTTATTACCCAAAACTCTAAAACCGGCAGATTCTGCCTTTGCAAAAGATATGCGTTGAAATGATGATAACTTCTTGACCATAAAACCTGTGGATATGAATCCAGCTTCTGTAGACTCCCTATTGAGTCTAGTTTTCAGAAAAATGTAATTCTAAATTTTATTCCTCTTGGTCCTAAAAGAATCACTAAAACTCTAAACATATGTCCAAGACAGTTTTCTCCTCCCTTCTCCGGATTGAAACACTTGGAATTTCTTCATCTGATTTTTGATTCGGGTGAATCTACTTGGATATTCGGGTGAGTCTAGGGTCCAGAACATATTTATTTGTATCAAAAACCCTCTTGGACTGTTCATAAAGTTCCTTGGAATGTACGTATATCCATTCAGTCCATTTCATAAAAAGGACCTTCACATGCAATGCATTACTTGATTCTTCAAAACAGCAGCCACTTGGGATTCTTTGAAGTCTCTGCATGATGCTTTTAACACTTTCTTTGGGGTTCATCATGAATCTTCTTCTTGGTGATCCATGTCCCATCTTGATGAAACTTGACCGAATTAGACTTCCAAATGAATCTGAACCCTTCAAAGGTTGATTCCAAATGATTTCAAATGATTTCAAATGATCCTAAACTCCATTAAGTTCAATCTCCATCATGGTTTATTGAACCATTATTCTTTGGTTCCATGAGTATTCTTCTTTGAATTTTGGCTCCTTTGAACCTTTTTAGAATATCTTGAAACTGATTTTGGCTTCATGAGCCACCACGAATCCAAACCCATCTAGAGTTGATTCCAAATGATTTCAAACTCCTTTGACTTAAATCTTATTTTTTTTCTTTGAAAATGGCTCCTTGAGTCTTCGTATTCGATTTATCTTCTTAAGCCTTCAAAGACTTTGAAACTGATATGTGTTCTTTGAGTCATTTGGTTCTTCTTGAACTATTGTGAACTTCATTCCATGAGCCTGCCTTACTCAACCAGTTTCTTCATTTTACACATTCTTTGATCCACTTTGAATCCCACAACTCCTTGAGCCTATCACAACCGAAGTTCAACACCTTGAACATGCTTTGATTTGTATGTTCCCCCCTCATGGTCAAGGTGGGCAGATGTTGACATTTATCTACAACACCAAAGATAAGAATCAGTCCAACAAGGTCAATAGGTTAAGAATATTAAGGTAGACTTAGGATAATTGCAAACAAAGAGAGTCGGATTTAAATGATTAGGAATCCTAATCTGTTTCACACTAATCACTTAGAATATATTTTGCAAGAAGCATAAGATAAAGTCATTAAATATTCAAGAAAAATTCGCACCATTCATTCCTTCTAATTTCGAATCAGTTTAGTGAAAAACATGTCACAAAGAGGCTAAATAAATTTACAAATTTGAACAACTTAATCCATGCGCATAAAATAATTTAACCACTTCTTTACAGCATGAGAATGCACATAAAACATAAAACAATCCATTAGCTTAGCTACTAATATTGAACATCTAAACCAGATGATAAAACCAGAAACTTAATCTAGGTTTTGAAACATAATTCACTTGCATACATTCCATATACTTTGATTTACCACAGAAAATAATTCACATTAAAAACCAGGAGCTAAATCATGAAAACATGCTCATTCATGATATCTAATCATCTAAATGATTTAAACATTCTATTTACTTTCAAGATAAAGATAATCAAACAAGTGAGACTGGGTTTTAGAGATGGCCATTAGGCCTTTGGCCTTTGGTAAGATTTTGATGAACTCCCCCTCACTTTATGGTTTGTACCTACAAGTGAGCAATCGTTAGTAGTCCCTTTTAAGAACTTTCAAGAGAATAAGTGGATCATCATGGCTTAACATGAATCACTTCCAATTTTAGACTTGTGGGAACTTTTGGAATTATCATGCATCATGTCCAAGGTTCACTTCCCACCACACAAAAGGTTTTATGGATCCATCAAGGTTTGAAAGATTAAACTACTATGAGTTCTTTCAAACCAAGGCTCACACCTTAAAAAAAAAATCTTTGAAAATGATTCTTTTAAAATTTTTGAAAGATCATTTGATATCTTAAGTGATGGATTCATCAAAGTCCAAAGGGATTAACCCTTTCTTAACCTTGGTTCACACATTTTTGATTTGAGTAATATTTTAAAATCCATTTTTGACTTGAGAAACAGTTTTGAAGATATACATTGGAGGCCTTTTAAGCAAAACACAAAACAAAATTTATCAAGTGTTCCTTTGACTTGAAACAGCAACATTAGGACATATATACTCAAATCAATAAAGATTAGTAACTTTCCCCATGTTACAGAAAAACAACAACTTAATCACCAAGGTTTTAGATTCTCCTTTTTTCATAAGAACATGAGATGAACCAAGACGATTAGTGGTCTTAAACCAAAAACAAGAATACATTCTCACATTGATAAAGTGGATAGGTCAAGATGAAGAATGATTATTTTGATACAAAATAGGGGCTTAAGGAGGTTCAAGACAACTTAAGAGGGATATGAAGTCTATTAAATCATTGAAAACCTTTTTGAAACACTTCTTGAACCTCTTAACAAGCCTTAATAAGAAGCATAAGCTTCAAACTCTTTTGTAAAACGTTTTAAAATACCATTCAAAAAAATGTTTAAAGAATAAATCTCTTACTCTAGTTTCTTCGTCCAATCCAACTCTTCATTGTCATAAAATCAAACAAAACAGAAGCAAAGGCCTCTCCAAAACGTTTTGAAATACAAATATAAAAGCGGAGTATAAAATACATATTTTAAGCGATTAAAACATTTGAAAAACGTTTTGGAAGATGAAACTGAACCAAATAAGTAAAAACATTGCGGAAATAAAAGGGTTAGGAACTTATGGCTCTGATACCATGTTAGAATTTCATATTATCAAGAAGAGAATAAGTGAAGAATGAAGAACCAGAATGATATGAACATAAGGTAGCCAAGAATGATTAAGTGAGAATATAGTAACCAGAATAGCATAGTATGAGAGAATGAGTCTTGGGTAACCAAAAAGTAGTATTTGAGTAACTAAAATGGAAAAATAAGCTTAGTAACCAGAATGTGAGAGTAGAATCCAAAATTGTAAGTGAGAGTAGAGAGAGTTTGTATCAAGATAGAAAGTATTGTGAAGAGAGAGAGAGAGATTAAATCTCCTTGATCTTTCTTAGAGGTTTACAAGAGTTTAAATAAACAAATACAGAGTCCTTGCATGACCTTGCAAGGCTTAGAGAACATAAAAAGTAAAAAGCATAAGTATAAAGCACATTTAATGCTTAAAAGCGCTCCTCCTCTTTATGCATGTATCTCTTTACTCATAACTCCAATTTGGGCGATCTTATATCCACTGGAAAGGTAATTTCAAGGCCCAAAACGTTTCTGGAGAACGCAAACCCAAATTCATAATAGAAATACTTGTAAACTTCTAATCTTTGAATGACAGTTATTCAGGCCGAAATTAAGTTGAATCATTGATCTTCATTATTCAGTAATGTGTATATCTTGGCTTCATTATGCACATTTGATCACAATAAGATCTTCATCTCAATAAGCTAGACTTACAAATGCCAGCTTCACCTTCGGAGGAAAGTGAGTTGATGCTGTTAAGTTTTGAGAGATTATCTCATGAGATTAGAAGAAGAATGAAAGACGTAAGAAAGATTAAGAGTGTTCGAGTGTAAGAGACTAAGAGATTTTAAGAGTGAGAGTACAGTGCAGAGGGATTATTTCTCCCAACTTATTCAAAAAAGTCGGCCATTACATGATTTAAATAGGGGATCCTCACAAATATCTTTGGATTCGCCCTAGAGAGGTAATAAAACAAGTTACCTAGGTGAAACAAATCGTAAATGGTAAAAAGTAAAAGCATAAAGAATTTTGGCGCATGTACAGTCCGTACGTTGGGACCACTAGCCGTTACTTCATTTTTGAACCAACGGTAGGATCCTTGGCCAATCTTCATCTAATGGTCATGGTATGAGGTCTAGAATCTTCTATGCTCCAAATGGCTCGAGTGGATCCGGTTTGGTGATTGAATCCTTAGTTTTGGCCGAGAATCCCTATCTTCGAAGTTATGCGCATGTTTTAGATGGACCATGCACATATAAAATCTTCTGGCTCGATCATCTGCATTGTCAGTTCGGGTGTCCTTCAATACTCCGCATTGTTCGCTCGGGCTACCTCTGATTTGTGGATGTTTTAAGTAGGATCTGTCAACCTTTTATTCCTTCTTGTATATCCCTTTTTAAGTGATAGAAATATTTAGATTAGTATCCCACTCATTCATAGCTTTAAGGAATCCTTCAAGTTACCAAACTGAGCCGTTCTAGACGGCCTTTGTGCAAGTAGGTGGTGTTAGCTTCCAATTGGTCCATTTTTCTTTTAAGTATTTTCTTAGCATTCTAGTATAGCCAATACTTCAAAAATGATCCCCACTTAATCACTCTACTAGATATTTTCCCATATCATGGCCTAAATCCCTTATTTTGCCGAAAATGTAGTTTTCGGAAATTTTAACTTTCTCGACCAAACTTTCCTTTGGCTTGGCCAATCTTATTTTTCCTTTTTATAATAAGATGTTTAGATAGGTAATGACTCAAATGATCTTTCCTTTGGCCATTTTATCCTAGCTCGGCCATTTTGACTTGTCTTTGGCCTTATACGTTCTTCTCAGCCATGGTCCTCTCCACTAAGCCTTGGCTACTTTCTATGCAAACGCTAGAATACGTACTCTAAAGGGCTAACAATTTCATCCAGATGGAAGAAGATCGTGCTGCAAAGGAAAAAAGCATCAAGCACCAAAGTTCAAGAAGGAGAAAGACTAACCCTTCACGAACCCATACAGTACTTTAGCTGAGCTTAAGGAAACGAAGAAAGGGGACGTAGTTCGTACCTAGTAAGCGAAGACAAAAACACATCGAACCCCTCACCACCAAATGACAATGACCCCAAAGCACATAGGAGTTCCATAAATAAATAAGTCCTAACACGACCGATATCCGAGACCTAAAGTCCATCCTTTAAAAAAAGTAAGGATGGCGAGACTAACATAAACTAAGCTCGGGGAAAAGGACGCACTCAAGTTAACTTTTTGCGCAAAGCATGTACATGTACTGCTGAAGACATGGCTCGACCTAGTTGAGTTCGGGAGCGAAGCTCAGAAGATGTCACCGCAACTCAGTCAACATAAGGATTGTTGCCACGGTGACGAGTTAATGTTATAATGGGAGGTCTATATCATGCAAAACCTCTTTGCGATCAATCAAAGGGTCAGAAATACATGCTTCAAATGCTAAAAATGATCAAACCAACATCACCCGACTATGAACCCATTAGATTTCGGAAATGACGACCTGTGAGGACTTAGCCAACCGTATAGCAACTTCCTCATTATCGAATTGGTCATCAATTTTTTGAATTTTGGTCGATACGGGACTCTCGATCGATATCACTTCAAAGAAACACTAAAGAAGATGGATATTAGTAGCAACTCAGTTAAACGAGGAGCAAAAAGTTTGACATTTTCGGCGGAGAGGTTGTCCATTCGATTGGCACAATCAAACTACATGTCCAAGCAAGATGATTAAATAAAATGGTCAAGTTTGTCGTAGTTGACCAGCATCCCGTATGAAACATAATTTTCGGAACAATATGGCTATACTTTATGCAGGCCAAAATTTCCACCTACCATCAATGTGTCAAATTCCTGACAATCAAAAGAACATGGACCATCAGAGGAAATAGAAGGAAATCTTAAAAATGTTTCTTCGCCGAGCACATGATGCAGACGCTACAGATTTCAAGGAATGTGGAAGTATCATCCGCAAAAGAAGCAAAAAGATTATACTCGGAGCTCGAAAAGATAAAAGATGTCAACATACACCTTGAATTTTCTAGCCGGACTGTCAGGATTGGAAACAACTTGGACGATGTAATAAAGGCCGAACTTATCTCCCTTTTAAAAGAAAAAGGTAACGACCTTCGCGTGGTCCATGGACGACATGAAGGGAATCAACCCAGACATCACATCCCACGAGCTCAACGTCAATCCCACTTACAAACTGATCAAGCAAAAATGGTAAAAACAGGGATCTGAACAATCTCAAGAAGTGAATGACGAGGTGGAAAAACTATTAAATTCAGGGTCATCGCCGAAGTTAAACACCTAGAGTGGTTAACAAATCATGTTGTGGTGAAGAAGAAGAACGGGAAGTGGAAAATTTGCATATATTTTACTGATGTAAATAAGGCATGCCAGAAAGACTATTTCCCACTGCCGCACATTAATAGGTTGGTGGAAGCGAGGAACAGCAACGAGCTCTTATCATTTATGGACGCCTTCTCGGGCTACAATCAAATTATGATGCATTCGGCAATTAGGTATAAGATGGCGTTCATCACGGTTAGGAGAACAACTGCTACCGAGTGATGCCTTTCGAATTACAAAATAAAGGTGCAACTTACCAACGTCTTGTCAACAAGATCTTTGCAAGCGATCTCAAAAAGATAATGGAAGTTTATATCGACGATATGCTTGTGAAATCTCTCGTAGCAAGAGATCGTGTGCACCACCTAGCAAAATGCTTCAAGATGCTCAATTCTTATGGGATGAAGCTAAAGTCAACCAAGTGGACCTTGAGAGTTATTTGGGGCAATTTTTTCGGCTATGTAGTCACAAGGCATGGAATATAAGAAAATCCAAAAAAATCTCAGTCATCCTCGACCTTCCTCTACCTAAAACTAAGAAGGAGGTACATAAGCTCATGGGCCGAATTTCCGCTCTAAATAGGTTCATATTGAGATCAATAGATAGAAACCTCCCCTCTACCAAATCTTAAAGGGTAATAAAAGCTTGAAGTTGGACTAGAGGTGCATGGATGTATTCGATAAGCTGAAGATTTATCTAACTACCCCTCCTATCATAGCTAAACCCAAATAAGGACAGATCTTTTCTTCTATGTATATGTATCAGACAAGCATATAGTACAAGAAAAAGAAGGAGAGTTTTCAAGCTTACTAAGATCCCTCAAGATGATAATCAGTTAGCACACGCTTTGGCGAACATGGCATCCACAATTGACAAGAAGGTCCAAAAAGGGCATCACTAAAAATTAGCTCGATGAGCCATACTTCGATTGAAGACGGGTCAAACTAACCGATAAGTGGAAAGAACAACGCTTACGATCAAAGTCATTACGATACACAGCCGTGACTAACAATTGTACCAATGGACCACCTCGAGAATGCTTCTAAGATGCATTCACAAGGATTAGATACAACAAGTATTAGCCGCACTCCAAGAAGAAGCCAAAGGAAACTATTTGAGAGGAAGATGGTTAGCTACTAGCTGACTATGCTAAGAGATAATCAGGAATTTTCCGCCAAGTGCGAGAAGTGCTAGAGACATGGACCGATGAACCACGCACAAACAGAAATTTTAAACACATTTGCAACCCCCTAACCATTTATGAAATGGGCTAGTGATTGGGTAGGACCATTCCAGTAGCGTCAAGAAAACAAAAGTACTTGCTCCTCATCATATACAGTTGTAAAATCGAAAGAGGTGCAAGAGCTAGTACGAGACAACACTTCGTCAAATGTAGTATAAATAAATGTCGGTAAACATGGAGCTCGATGGGAAGGTCCCCACCAGGCATTGAAACTTGTCAAACCCGGTGTTTATGTACTTTTGACGATGGATGGAACACCGACTCTGAACTCATGTAACACAACAAAGCTGAAGAAATTCTAGTGTTGATCTTTCATTGTATTGTGAACTATGAATGGCTTGATCCCCAACTTGGGGTACGTAGACAACACTCACGGGTGCGGCTGCTTCATTTAATAAATCCATTTTTTCAGATAAACACAAGGAACAATTGGAAGCTCATAATTCTACAAATGTCAAAATTAAGAGAACTCGACAAAACGAGAGTATTTAACTTCGTTAAAAAAGGCCGAGTTTGCACTCGCGCACTTTTGGTCAAAATAAAAGTATGTGGCGCGATCAAAGTTTTCTCTTTCGAGCTACAATCTCACAAAAAGGCCAAGTTCTGGCTCGCATAATTTCGTCCACAATAAAAGTATTTGGCGAGATCAATTTTTTCGTCCAAGCTTAAGTCTCACAAAAGGTTGAGGTCGGGCTCATGTACTTTCGTCTTGTACGAAAGTATTTGGCGAGATGAAAATTTTCTTTTTCTAGCTACAGTCTCATATAATCCTGGTTCCGACTCACGTACTCTCATCCACAACAAAAGTATAGGATGAGACTAAAGTTTTGTCGTTCAAAACTTTATCATCTATTACGTAAGAGGAGCGATTTGCATGTCGCTTCTTGATACTTAGTGGATGGCCAGATGATGTTTGTAAGATAAAAAATATAAACGAACAAAAGAAAAGTTTGCACAAAAAATATTACATGATATTTGTCTACGAGAATTAAGATTTGATTCAATTAGAAATACACATAAGGTATACATCAAACGAAGATAAGGATAAGCCTATAATCTAGATATAATCCTATAAGCTATAGAGATGGCTATATGGAGACGAACCAGAGAAGTTCTAAACCCACTTCAGTAAATACATAAAGAGCGACATTAATGCTGAAAAACATTAAGGAGATGTACAAGAAGGTTTACGCAAGAGTACGAAAAAATTCTGACTCCAATTACTACCATGGTGTCAAATGCGGCCTCCCTTGTCGCACTCTCCCTTGTCACTGAAGGAATGTTAGATTCATGCTCGTCGACCACCTAGGCGACATAGAATTCTTCATTTGTGACTTCTGTCACATCCAATTCGCCGAACTTCTTCCTATAAGTCTCCACACCAACTTTGAGCTAGGCCTTTTTTTATTGTAGGGACACTTTCACCTTGAGCCACTATATGGAAAACACATTTCAAGGTCCCTACTGCATAGCTAAAAGAGTTGGATGATCTGATCACTCTTGTCTCCGTTGCCGACATGGCGATGGACTTTCTCAAGCTTCACCAAGTATATGGCCTGCATTTACTGCTTATCTCGAACAATACATTGTGCCCGAGATAGATGAAGCCTTTGTATCTTGCTTTTCTATGTTTCTTGAGCTTTGAATGTGCTTCTTTTAGCTCGTTCAATTCGGCGGCCGCTTTCTCCTTTGTAGCTGAAGCTTCACTTCGCAGAAGCTCGATACTCTTGGTGGAAGACTTACTCATTTCTTCCATCTGGACCTTGAGACTCTCGACCTGGGTGGTCAAGGTGGTAATTGAGTTCTCCAAATTTTTTGACATGGATTTTCACTGTCGCCACGACATCCTTGCCTTGATCTACAAGGTGAAAGAGGCAACACAACTTGTCTTCATTATAGCTGATCATCTTCGGCTTATTTTCATAATAATCGACGATATCATTCATTGTTGCAAGGGTCTACAAAGAATAAATTTAAACTTAGGATGCACATATAAAATCCAAATGTTGCATGGAGAAGCAAAGTTAGCATAAGCCAAAAAATCCAAATGTTACGGGGGAAGAATCAAGCCACCGGCTCCCATACGGCTTTCCAGGTTAGCACAACCAAAAAGATCCAGGAAAAATAGAATGAAATTGTTGAAAAACATGAAGGTCTGGTCCTTTTTTGGTCTCTTGTGGGATGAAGCTAGGCGGCCTGATTTCCTTCAAATGCAGGATACTCGCCCACATCCTAAGTGTGATAGCCGCCTTCGAGATCACTACCATCCTCATCATCATTGTCACCCTCTTGGTGATCATCTCCATGCCTCCTGATAACAAGGTTTTCACGTTTTTCAAGGTTGTCAATTCCTATCACACTATCACGTCATTGTTGTATAGATAGGTGTCAATCCAGTCAGGTGTGTTATTAACCACTCTAGATGCAGATGGATTCTACTAATTCAAGTCGAATAAGAAAGTGGGTTGTTGTCTAACAATCCTAAACAAGAAAACATGAAGAAAATAAACAAGACATGAAAACTAACATGCATAAACAGAAACTAAGTGTAAAACAGTAAGTGAAGTAAAAACAGGGAAGAAAATGAGGGTAAAATGCAATCGAGGGGAAAACATTTCCTAAAGATGGGGATAATTGACTAGTGTTCCTCCCTGAACTACCTAGGTGTCTAACATACCTCAAAAAGAGCTATCCCTAGACGATAGATTCATAGACAGTCAAATCCAATTCCTTGACAGATGATCTCAAGCTAGGTAGTATCCAGACCTAACTGCCGTTAACGAAACTCTATCTAGCAAGCATGAAGAAAAAATCTACCTAAGCCAATAAACACCCTAGAGATCCAATTCCTTGGACTAGGTATGTAAATCTTTGAAATCACCATGATCATGCATTTTATCAAACACTTTCCAGGTGCTGAAATGCCTAAGTTCATATTTCAATTAATCATAAAGAAATAAGCATTATGGACAATGAAATAGAAGGGATAAATGAACAATCAAGCTTAGACTCCTAGGAGGAACAATGGTTCTACACTAACCTACCCCATCGTTAGAAACTTGGGTAACTACTTTCTACACATGGTGGGTATGAAATCAAGAAAACATAACTTCAAAACCAAACATCATGATTAAAAGTAAACTACGAAAAACAGTAAGAACAACAAAGTCAGAAAAACAGAGGATGATGATCAAGATGAGAAATCAGAGATGTTGGAGGTGAAGATGAAGAACAACAAGAACACCAACCCATAAAAATAATGAACTAATGAAACGGTAACGAGATTAGAAGTGTAGAACATTAGATCAATATGCACCAGATATATCACAACCTTAAACTAAACATGAAAATGAAGAAATCAGAAACTAAACATAAACTTCATAAGAAATATGGGTCTGGATCAACAAGAACATCAAAGGAAAATCAGAGAAAATAAACCTAAGAAAAAAATCCAAAATGGCAGAAAAATAAAGCTTCCCGCGTTTTTGGGTTTATATAGTAGTTCACAAAAAAAAAACCTAAGAACGCTAAAAGACAAAACTTAATGATTGATCTTGATACTTAAATCTGGTTCATTATGTAGCTTGATGTGTCGTTAAGCCATAAAGTCGAGGCATAGCTCGACATGTCATCGAGCTTTTTTGTCTAGGTGGCCGATAGAGATGATCGAGCCGGGCTTGATGGTTGATCGAGCTGATGATCAGGGCGGGCTTGATGGTTGATCGAGGCGGCTTGGTCTAGGGGGATTTTGGTTTCGGACTTGGCTGAGTGACGTGATCGAGGCATCAAGGGGGATGATCAAGCCAGCAAGGAAGACCATCGAGCCTGGCTTGATGGTTGATCAAGGCGAAGAGAGGTGCAGCTCGAGGTGTGATCGAGCTGTGGGGTCTAGGTGATCGAACTGGGTTGGCTCGATGTTGAGTCTCCCTTGGCTCGATTGAAAACTCCTTTGGCTCGTATTAAGGAAGTTAGCAATTGGTTCCATCCCGTGCATTTCCCTTTCCTTCTCCAAATTTGCAATAATGTTATGAAAACTGTCGAATGTCTTGAAAAATCTCCAAAATGCACATGTATGCGAATGCTAATGCAGAACTTCCTAAAAATGCAAGTTTACTAATAAATTCCTATAAATGCAATATGTGGACATCTAAATGAAACTAAAATAACAGTGAATGACTTCTAAAAACCACAAAAATGCAGAGACATCACCTCCTAGCAACCCCTTGACATGTTCAGCGAAAGCACCGAGCTCTCATTTTTTCATGTCTAATTTGGAAATTATCTCTGGTGAGATATACTTTACGGTTATCCCCCCCCCCCCCAGCAAGCGCCTTATCAGTTGGAAGGAAGACATCAGATGCCGCAGAGTTTGGTTGCTCCCCAACAAGAGTCTTGTTTGTGTTCCATTGTTCCCTAGCATGATTATCATCCTAGTTTAAGTGATCCGCATCAAGAGCCTGATCCACAAATGAATCAATAACTACCACCTTGGTAGATTTTTTATCCCACTTTGAGGTGCGCCTTTTCTTCATCAATGGACGACAATTTTCCTCGCCATTGGTATGGGCGAAGTGAGATTCAAGTTCCTTCCTTTTTGAAGAGGAAGACTTCAACAACTCTTTAGAATAGTTAACTATCCTCCAAGGTTTCCTCCCATTCTCTTTCTTTTCTTCTTTTTATAGGGCAAACGTTCAGTTCCCAACTAGCTGTCGACAACAAAGTTAAAATAGACAGTTACTACAGGCACATCACCTCAAACAAGAAATAGTGTTGCATCTCGACTTACCAGCGTCGATATGAGCGGTACTGGATTGAACTCAGTGGGGAATAAAATTCTATATATCTTCTACGCTGGCCAAACAAAGCTTTTTCTTGTCTTCGAGGAAGTTCGGAGGAAAGCCAGACAAATTTGACCTTTCCATTTATGTCAATATGATATTCTAAGAACATCTTTGACCTTTTAGCTTTGACAGAATGATGGAAGAATTTAGTATTAGAATTCCCTGCTCTCAACCATTTTTCTCTATATTTTTGTTGCCAATGAATTTTTTCCTCTTTATATGCCCGAATAAGCTCTTTTTGCTATGGGAATCTTCTTATACGATGGATGTGGCCCAACTTGTTCTAATTCTAAAGAGTTTTGAAGGTTCTCAATTTTTCGTGCTGCATTTGCATTATAAGATCTTTTCCACAAAAGTGATCTCTTTTCTAAATTCTTTGATTTTGAATGGAGAATTTCTGGTCATTTGAGTTCCTGGAGCCATACATGATCTCTTCACTATCTCCAACACTTCTAGTTGATTAGACCATCGTTTATCAAATTTAAATTGGCCTATGAACAGATCCATGCAATCATGAGATTCAGTAGCATGTTAATGGTCTAAACATATTTTTCTAAAAAGATTTGGCTTGCAGTAGGAACATATTTAACCATTCTTGATTCATAAAACATCAATCAAGTTTACATTGTACCTAATGATTACCTCTCCTTCCATCACGAGTAAATTCATCACCATGAGATGGTAATTAATTCATTTTACAACAATCCACCATATCCACAAACTCTTGATACCATTTTGATCCTCTTTGAATACCCCGTTTTTTTTTTCTTTGCTATGTAAGATATCATTTAAGTCTCTTAGTAACTTCCAATTGTTTTGTCTTGTAGTTCCTGTCCTTGACAATCTTTCTCATAGCCACTTCTTCATTTTTACATATAGATCACCATATACCCAAGATACAAAAAGGTGGAGTCTCCACATGAAATTTGAAGGTCTATTAAATATCTAGCAGCATACAAAATGGTAAGATGGAAGTTCCTTTTCCACAAAATAGTTGCTATAGTCTAGACTTAACTGTAAATTTATAATTTTTGCCTCGAACTTTTTAGTCTCCATTAGAAAAATAAGCTCAGGAAAGTACAATTTTCTTATTTCCCTAAGCCTAGGAATTGCCAGGTCTTAGGGTTTATCCATTCCTTGACAATCCGACCAAAAAAATCATTGATATCAGGAAAATCTCTCCATGGAAACTGTCTTTTTCTTGTTTTGACCTTCTTCTTTCTTAGCCTTTTCCTTTGATCTTGGAGCCTTTCTTTTGTTTGATTATTTCTTTGATACCTCGATTTCCAACAATGATGCTTCATAGCTCACTTGAATTTCATAAATCTTTGGTTCCCGTTGATGCTTTTGAGGTCTTTTCCTTTGTTAAATTCTCTTGGCCTTAATTCCGGAAGATCTTGCATCAAGAGTAGAGAATCTGTAAACAGATGGAAATTGCTTCAATGATCCTGAATTTAGCTCTTCTGAGTGGATTACCATATGATCATCTGGTACTAAGGTGTTGATTATTTGTTTTTCTTCATGTTCTGAATGATGTAGCCATAATTTTTTTCTGCTTCTCTTCCTGAAACATGTGAATTGGGCTGCTTTATGATGTTGAAATCATATACAATGCCTTTCCCTTTATCCAGATCTTGAGATGTTAAAGGAGCATGCTCTAACCTTAAAACAGTTTTATGAGACATTGGATATTTTCCACTTCTTTCAACGATGGCTTTACTCTTTCTTCCATGATGCTTTCTTGTGGACCTGTGGCTACCATGAGATATCTTCTTATTTATTATAATACTTCATGGGCTATTTTAGGTCTCCATGTATTAGCACTAAGACCAACTTGAGTTTCTTTCACCACTCCAAACAGAGGATTAGACTTTTTAATAATTTGTTCTTGATATCTTGGCGCTGGGTTAGAATTTCTAGAGGCTACGACATGTCTATTAATATGACAAAGGCAAGGGAATTTATCTTGTTCTTGAGTAAATCGTTGTCAAGAATAGCATCGTTTTACAGCCTCTCAAAATCATACAACATTTTGGTAGTTTCTCTTGATGGTAAGAACATTTTTTATCTTCGAAGTGGTTTGGAAATGTCATTCTTCACATAAACACATACGAAGTTTCTTGATTGGGATTTGAGTGGCTCAAAAGCGACTTTCTAGAGTTGTAATTGCAACTTCTATATAGTTGTTGACATAAATATTTCTTATTCTAACCCAGACACAGATTGATTGTAAGAAATCAGGGGGGTGGATTCTCTACCTATCTTTCCATAGCAAGTCCTCATTGGTTAAAGGTCTGAGCTCATTTATTTAGAACCATTTGCAAGTCATGTTCATATTGGAAAATAAACAGGAAGGTGTCTTTGGACAAAGTAATACGTTGTACTCTTTCAAATATTTTCCACTTGCGTGGTATATCCAAGATGGGATCAGATATGTTTTGGTGATCGGGGTTCAGAGTATAAAATGAAGATCTCATTTGAAGAAGATGAAGATCTCATCAAATCCAAAAACCTTGAGCCGTTTTTCAGAAGATGTGCAAAATCACGAACCAAATTCGTCAACTCATATATAGCTCAACCGAAAGAAGGCAGCCATGCCTCCGAGCTAATCATCCCAGACAAAACGGCGCAACCAATGCCCGAAAATTCATCAACCCAACTGTAGCCACCGCTGCCAAAATGGACGATGCAGCATCGCGAAACGAGTAATCAAACTCACTACAACACACAGAACTACGAGACAAATAGATCCCTAAAAAAGGTACGTAGGCAACTTTTTCGCAAAAAAGTGCAGTTGTCCCCCTCTCTAAAAGGGGGGGGGGAGTTGGTATGTATACGTATACTCGTATACTCCGATATTTCAAAATATCTGCATTCATGTACTTGATATTTTTCTAAACTTTTCCGCAATAAATGCACCCTGACTTAAAAATTTTGTATCTTCTTACAAAATAACCAAACATATTCGATTCCACTTAGAAAACGCCTAAGCAACAAGAAAATTCATCATATAACCCAGAAACGGAACTCATACGAAAACGTTTCCTAATGAAATTCAACTAAACATTTTCCTCGTTCACAAGGAGAAACATGTTCTTCGACGAATCGCAGGAACATCTGTCGAAGACATTCTAAAACAAAAAAAGAGAGACGTCGCGAACTTCTGAAAACAAACTTCCAAAATCTTACGAACGCAGTCTACACGGACTTAAAAACCAAAAGTGAGCAAACACTCGCTCTTATATCGAACCCGACGATTGGCCCCGATGGACGAACTAGTCACCTAACCTTTCGTAAGATCGATTCTCGTACATCCGGCACGAGGAAAAAGAGATATATGAAACAAAATTTTGGTCAGCACTTTCAAGCGACTTAGAAATTGTCTTCAGAGAGATGCTCAGTTCCCGATTGATGCGAGTCTATCGCATACTCCAATATCGAAAAGAAATCAGGTTGAAATCACAAACAGGATATGTAAGCCGGGATAGTCACCGCAGGCCCTAAAACCAAGAGTAAACATATGTTTTCCCTAAACCCAGCACACTAGTCTCTAACATCTCTAGACATAGTATCTAACCGATACGAGATCCCTAAATTTATCTCTTTGCCTACATCTGCAAGTTCACAAACCCGAAAATTATATTTTGTTTGAAAAAAACTTGCATTCAAAACGGACGGACGGACATAGCGGTCGTCAGAGTACGGGATACGAAGTAACTACTCGTAATCATATCTCAATTACTAGTCACATCTTTACACAACATAATCCATTTTGCTAAAGCCGCAAGGCGACTGGGATTTACGAGCTGGGGGGCTGATTGTTGGGGTCAAAAATGGTAACAAGTCATATCATATCATCCAAATCAATAGAACAAGCCACGAGACTTCCGATAAGATCTTGTCCATTCTGCTAGCTAGTTGGCTAGCTGAATCTCCGCCAGTTTTGTATCTGAATCTCGTACACTCAATGGTATAAACTAATTATGTTGTGATACATCCGAAAGATCGTAAAGAATAGTTTCTAAAGAATCTAATAACAATCATAAAATAGCTAAGCGATTATCTCTGTACTCTTTTGTCCTTACTCGAGAAGGTTTTGTTCCCCCGGGTTTTCCTACCACTAAGGTTTTAATGAGGCAAGATAATCCGCTTACTTTAATGTTAGGGTCAAAGCTAGGAGTATCGAAATCAATTTCTCGGAAGAACAAAAGACCTCGGGAGATAAGTTTCGAAACAACGACAAGAAAATCGCGATCTTGGACAAATGATATATATCCAAATATTGGTTACGGAAAAATGCTTTGGTCCCAAACTTTGCCATCTACGGACAACACGTTTATGATACATGTTAGCGTATGTTTCCGGCATACGTTCCGATCGCCAGTTGGTGAGCTGTATCAGAAAAATTCAGCTCGGCACTTGGCGAGCTGAATTAGACGAATTTAGTTGGCCAACTGGCAAGCTGAACGACACGCTTTGTATTGTCTTAAACCTCACATCCTTCGTTGCGTATCATTCTGAGTTTCCAATATAATTATGTAATAAGAAACCATAAACCTTGTTCTTATTGTATAAGTCCAAAATTGATAGTATATATGGTTTCAGTTGTCTAAAACACCGAAGTCTCCTTATCTATACAATTATTTCTTACGACATGCAAAAGAATGATAAAACATTTTCGTATGAAATTAAATGTTAAATGATAATGGTTAGCCAATACGCCAAAAATTATCTTAACTATATGATTAAAATCGTCATTCTTCGGAACGGTTGTAAGGACGCGCTCGTATTTATCAATCATATATAACGATAATGGCTAACTTATATACTTACGTTATCTTGCTTATACGATCAATATAATTTTTTGCAAAGTTTCAGTTGTATCCTCGTGCGAGAGCGTAGTTCTCCGATAGGAACCGTAAAAATCGCCTAAACCGTAAAATCGTCCAACGAGGCCTAAAACATGATAACGACCTACTTATGATTCCATAAGAGAATATATCCCAAGCGTAACGACGGTCGTAGCTTGTCCATCAAGCCATGAAGAAAAGGTAGAAACCTAGAAAACGAAGATTTTAGCGGAAGGACGAAAAGTAAGACTGACCGACCCTGAAGCCTATATAAGAGAGATGAAGAGGATGAGCACATACACGTTCAATTCTCCACACTAAAATACTTAGGGATTTTAGATTATTTTCCGTTCTTGCTAGTGAGCTGTGACTCAATTAGGTTATTCACATTCTCAGTTATTAGTTCTAGGATACTCGCCGACTATTCATACTGTTGAGGCTATCACTTGATTGTAACACACACGAGATTCATAATAAGGCTTATTTTTCTCTCTTTCATATTCTTAGATTCGCATTCGTATTTAATTGTTTTCGTGTTCTGAACTTTTTACGTTTGACTCACAGTCCAGGACCACTAGAAAATTGGGGTTCTCTCTGATTTTCCTTATCAAACGAAAATCAAACAATGCGAATTTTAGTTCCCACAAATAACTCAGCCCTTATTACGTTACAGAGGTCAGAATAAGTTAGCCCATATGACACCCATTTATTAGGCGTATAATACGAAGAGGCGGGAATGCACTTATTTATTATGCCTATAAATTTAATATCGTGACTCTTCTCCAAATATTGACTATTCGAAAGATCGCGACGTTTCTCTCTCACTCCCCGTCTCTCTATTTATTTCTCTGTTTATATTCTCACAAATTCACAACCTCTCTATTGAAGATGGCGCATCGAAGGATTAACTCGGAGTTGAAGAGTTTGAGGCTTGATCCTCCCTCACACTACTCAGTCGGTTAGTCTATCATGTTCTTCAATACATTTATAGTCTAATAGATACACAAACATGAAATTTCATAGCTTTTTAATACTCAGTATTTTTATATTAAATGTTGATTTTTTAAACATAAAATTAAACTAATGATTTTGATTATGTTAACTTTGAAACTAATAAATTTTAAATTAAAGTAAATCATATGGAGTACGTTTTATATTCACTCTCACTTTAATGAAACATAAAAACTAGTACGTTTTATATTCATGTCTCTTTAAATTATTCAAAATTCTCTATCTCTTTGCCTCTCTCTTTTCAATGGCTAGCTCCTCGGTGCCGACAGAGACTTCTCGTGTGTCAACACGATATCCATCTCTTGAACCAATTTATACGAACAGAATAACTCTCATAATCGAGAATGAAGAGGTCTACTCTCTTTCTAATCAACATTAGCTTATACAAAATAAAATTTAACATTTTATATTTCATTTTGCTTTCATTGATGGTTTAAATTATGTGAATAGAGAAACCAATATGACTTCGTGATGAGTGCTCATAAACGTCTGAAGAAATTAATGGATACGTTTTGTAAAAAGGAAAATGTTGATTATGACATGGTTCACTTCCTCTATGACGACAAACGAGTCAACCCTACAGAAACTCCTCGTTCGGTTATTTCACTTGCTTTTGTATTTATTTATTTTTAAATCCATTATATCCATAACTAATATTGTTTTGTTTTTAATTTCATTTTCTCGTTGAAGTTTTTTCGTTTCGGTCTTTTAAATTTCAAGTGGAATGTTCTTTGGATATGATTTTCCCTTTTTGATAATTTTTCATTAGTTGTTTAAATTTTATTTTGCATACTCACTATTTAGAATTTAAAATTTCAGTAATTTATCATAACTCTTAAACGTACCACGAAGATAACTCATTCGTAAAGTAACCATAACTCGGTCGAAAAGTAAACACAACTCAGTCGTAAACTAAATAATTATAAGTCAGACATCCACAAAGAAAAACTAATCCTTAAGTAAGATAACTTAGCTGTAAAGTTTGTTTATTACTGTTTAAGAACCTAAGAATAACACAGCCAAACGATAAACAATAACTCAGTTGTTCCATATATTAGCCATGCAAAATACGGTTGAGCACTAATATCATGAATTTTTTATATTCGAGGCTAATGAACTCTTACTATGCAGCTATGATGTGATATTACATTTGGGACGTGACGATTCTCTCTGTCTCTCTCTGTCGCGGATATGATTTCTTATTTCGTAGCTACAATGTGATATTACGAGGCGTGTAATGATGTCTTATTACGTTACCGAGGTAAGAATAAATCCGAATTTATGTATCTCTATTAGAGTCTTTAAAGTAGCCTTTAACTCAGTCTTTATGTGTTTGTAAACCAGCCTTACAACGAAAAAGAACCCAATCCTAACAATTAATTTAAGATCCATAACTCAGCGGTAAAGAGAAACTCAAATCGCAACGTTTCATGTTTCAATATATTAGACGTGTTATGTTTTTTCGTAATTTAAAGTAGTATCTCTCTCTCTATTTATTTCTCTGCTTCTCTCTTACTTTGCCCACAAATTGACAATCTCTCTCTTAATTTTTCTCTTTTGATTTTGATTTTGCTCACAGACACTATGCATGCAAGAGATATTCATTATAATGAAATTCTTCTAGGCATGAGATTTATGCTTTCCTCCTACTTATCCTATGCAACCACCAAAGGAGCACCAAATATCTAACTTTTGAACGTAGTTTTGCATGCTTATCCTATGTAACCACCAAAGGGGCACCAAAACGATGGCTTGTTATGGCACTATCATATTTAGTGTCGCTCCGAATGGTAGCTACAAGTTCAAGATTGCATATGTTTTCGAATCGGGAGAAGGCTTGAGTCCTCCCATTGTTGTTGTATACACATAGCTTGATTGTCTCGGTAAGATAAGAAATATAGTGACTCTGTTCTAAACATTTTAGTTGTTTGAACACTTATAAATTGACCTGTAATGAATATGTAAGGTTTAAAGTCTAATCTCGCAATCTTGTTCTTATTCAATAGATCAGTATATGAGTAAACTTCATACTCAATCTCATTATCCCACTCCTTATTTAAGTATTGGATGTAATTTAGTTATTTACATTCAGATCACATAATAATAAATATTATTACTCACTCGTAACACAAACATTAAATCCATAACTCACCTATATTCTAACAATACTCAGCCATAGTAAAACCAGTACTCAACCATATAACAAATTCACTCAGTAAAGTTTCTCAAACATAATCTATTTCAGTATTTTAGTAAAGTAAACATAACTCAGTCGTATAGTAAATATAACTCAGTCGTAGAGTAAATATAACTCAGTCGCATGATGTGATATTACTACGATACCGAGGTCAAACCATGGATGATGTCGACTCTGTCTTATTACGCAACCTTTATGTATCTTATTACGTAATGTAATAAATCAGTCATAATATAAGCATAACTCAATTGTGAATCTTCAATTTAAGAAGACCAAGTCGTAAAGAGGCATAATGATACACTCAGGTTTTAACCCAAATATATTCACTGCAAGTGCACAACAAACGCAATAGTATATAAGGGATCGAATCCACAGAGACCAAGAATGTACGAATCTCAGTTTAGAATCCAATCAAGCTAGACACAAATTTAAAATATGGTGTTGATTAGAAAGTGGCAATAGCGATAAAATAAAAACGGTTCTAACCAAATAACGAAAACGCTAGGCAATAGGGAATTCCACAGGAATTCAGGTTAAAAGTCAAGGTTAAGATGTAGGATTTTCTTTGAAAATAGTTCTCAACTCAATAGAAAAAAAGTAGACGGATCTCCTCCCGAAGTATTAGATCCCTATGTTCGAATTACTAAAGACAAACTCCTGTCGTATTTAGATAATTCAAACATGCTTTTCAACTCAGATTCAATATGTTTATAAGCCCCAAAGCCAATACTCCCGCAAGCAAAGGCATTTACTCATCTAGACTAGGTCAGATCTCTAAACCAAATCCCTTTGTGTTTATCAATCTAATATCAATGCACTAAATGACCATTTTAATTCATGCATTGGTAACAAATCTAGACTGAGAACCTAACAAATCCAATTCATTCTATCAAACAATAACAATTAACCTGGTTTCCCTGGGAGAAACCCAAAAACCTAACAAATAGAATAGTCAGGCATGATAACAAGAACATAAATCATAGAAAGAGTAAACATTGCAGAGTTCAAATACAAAATTTTATAAATAAAAGATAGAGTTTAGAATTCTTCTCCAAGAACACGAGGAGGGGATTCGTCTCTCTGTAAAAGCTATGGGAAATAAAATAAGTGATTGATTGATTCCCCAAAAAAACCTAACCATAAGGCTTGTATAGTGCTAAAAACAAGTTAAAATAAAATAAAACCAATAAGGAAGAGTCTTGATGAGTCTTGAGGGCAAAAGTGTAATTTTGGATAATTTTTAGTGATTCTCGGGGGCTTGGATCGATCGATCCCTTTCCGGATTGATCGATCTCTTTTTTACGTAAGTTTCAAGGAGGTTTGGATCAATCGATCTCTCTTTGGATCGATCGATCGATCTGTCGTCACACTTTCTACACGTGCTTCTTCAGCGAGACATCTTGACCAGTCTTCAGTAAAATCGCCATACCTTTTGATTGCTACAATGGATTGACCTCAAAACACTTCCATATGAAAGATAACTCATGTGGATATCTTGTGTCAAAATTTCAGCTCAATCCATCCAAGGGCACATCTTCAAGCATTGGTAAACGTTTGACCCTACTGCCGGATTCTGCATCTGCATAAGCCAATGTGCGTCCATTTTGTGCACAAATCCATCTTTTTGCTCCAAAACATCCCAAACACCTAAAAACCTAAAAATATGCCAAAATTACAAAGAAAACACTCGGATAATGCCAAATAGCAAGTATAAATACCCACTAAAAAGCATTAAAATGAGTGATATCAACTCCCCCAAACATAGATCTTTGCTTGTCCTCAAGTAAAGCAAAAAAAAATCCAAAGAAGAGGTTTGAAAAGGACCACATATGAATTCTCAGAATCTCAGCAACCTTAAGTTTAGAAATCAAAAGCTAAGAGACACTAATCGTAGACAACCACTGCAAAATTAACTGTTTACCACCACATAACCAATGACATACTTTCTACTCTAAATCCAAAATCAATCAAACCATCAAATCATTTCAACTAGCTCTCTACATTCAATTAAGTACAAATAGTGTGTTCTTGCTTATGGGGTATCGACCAATGTCTGCTAAAGTATCTTTTCTATTGAAGCGCCCATACCTAACAGAGCATCCAACAACTTCTGGTCCTGACCCTTTTCCCCCTTTCTCACTTCTTTTTTTTTCTTTTCTTACTGCTTTCTCTTTTTTCTTTTCGCACTTTCACTACAAAAAAAAGTAGTATTGATAGCACTCCACGATAGCGCGAATTACTGG
>OVBE01000045.1:0-77708 GCA_900406425.1 Iberis pinnata | reverse complement strand
AATGACCCTAACACTTTATTATATACATATGTGACCCCAAAATTAATCTTACAGGTCGCTTTCTCACCATCGCCATTGCTTCTCTCTTTAGTTTCCTGGTAACTTTTCTCCTCAATCTCCGGTTTTCTGCTTCTGCTTTTTCCGGTTCAGTCCGGTTTATTCTCGGTTCAATTTCAACTCCCGTTAGTTGAACCACTTACTAGTTAGTAACCTGTTAGTCTTTGGTTTAAAAATGGTCAGTTTGTGGTTATACGGTTTATGGTCAATCCTTACCGGTTTTAACTGAGATACTTTCGTTGTGAAAAAAAGTAAACTTTACTTTCGTCGATAAATGAACTTATTGTGGTGACAGATTTCGATAAAAGGAATTTACATGAGAATTCAATAAAATCTAACAAATATGTATAGAATTGGGCCTAGAATTAAATTGTACGAGGTTTTTTTGTAAGTGAATCTCGTAGCTTTAATATTTTCTTCTGGTTAAATTTCAGGTGATTAGATGTTTTTGGAAATTTTACCATTCATTTCCTGAATCATTAATACATGTTTTAAAATTTTAACATATACTCCCTCCGTTTCACAATATAAGTAGTTTTAGGGAAAAAAATTTGTTTCAAAAAGATTGTTGTTTTCACTTTTCAATGCAAAATTTAATGTGTTTTTATGTTTTTTGACCTTTTATATTTTGTAGAATGATTTATTATTGGTTGATTTGTTTTGGAATGCGGATTTTATCTTAAAAAACTTTAAATTAAATAACTTTCTTAATAGTTATGCACAAACCTTAAACTACATACAATATGAAACACAGGGAGTAATAAAAAATAATTAATTTTGATTAATACCTACTTAGGTTTAACACATTATACATTATCTCATATAAATCAACTTGAAAAAATTAATAAAAGAATTAAAATATTTTCAGGGTAAAAAAAAAAAAAAAAATATAGGATAATTGCAAATAATAAACATAATATACCCTAAAATTAACTAAATATCATCTACACCTACCTACCCACACTTTCTCTTCCCAATTTTTCATAAATGTATATTTATCATTTCTCTTTCTTTACTTCTCTCACTCTCTCTTTCTCTCACTCTCTCTCACTCGCTTCTTTTTTTTCTCACCCTCTTTCAATAATATACTAACTACTTTAGATATACGGATTATTGAAATTTATATTTTGAGTAAAGGATTTATATTTTGGGGTAGGATTTATATTTTGGATTTATGGTTTATATTTTGGGTTTTGAGTTTTTATTTTGGATTTTTTGTTTGTAATTTTGGGTTTTGAGTTTTTATTTTGGATTTAAGATTTATATTTTGGGTTTATAATTTTTATTTTGGGGTTTAGGGTTTATATTTTCAGGTTTTGGGTTTATATTTTGGGATTTTAAGTTTATATTTTGCGGTTTTGGGTTTATATTTTGGGGTTTTGAGTTTATATTTTGGGGTTTTGAGTTTATATTTTGGGGTTTTGGGTTTATATTTTGGGTTTTGGGTTTATATTTTCGGATTTTAGGTTTATATTTTCGGGTTTTGGATTTTTATTTTGCGGTTTTGGGTTTCTATTTTGAGGTTTTGAGTTTATTTTTTTCAGTAGTCCGTCTATTACGTCCAGTAGTCCGTCTATTACGTTCAGTAGTCCGACTATTCATGAGTTTTATTTTATTAATCAAATTTACTATTCACTATTTTAAAAATATATATCCGTTTAAAATAGTTTTTGTCATGTTAGATTCATAAAAAAAATTACGTTCTTTTTATGTAATTTTTGTGATTAAATTATTATTTTACATGTTTTTATTTGTCAAAAAAAGGAAAAATGATAAAATTAGAAAAGAAAAAAAAAATCAGGGAGAAAGGGAAAGGAATGACACGTGAAAAAATGTGTGAGAGAGAAGTTAAAACCGAAATAAGTTGTGCATATAAAAACCAAGTAACTAATTATACAAACATATATATTTTCCTAATATTATTAAAGTAATGTATAGTTTTCAAATTAACCCAAAAATCTATCATTTTGAAATGAGAAAAAAATTAAAACATCAATCAAATTAAAATGGAGGGAGTTAAAATCTACCGTATATGACTTTATCTTTGTCATCAATGGGTGTTTATTTGCTTAAGTATAAAACATGTAGGGTCAGGTTTAAAGGCCTAATAATCATCCGCAGTGAAATTTCTATTTTAAGAGTTATGATTAAGCTTTTGTTAGAAGTCTCTTTCCATTATGAGTCAAAATTTCACATGTGCGACCTGAAATTGCTCTCTAGTGAATGAGGAATTTTGTTTCCATTACAATTTTAAGTGTGTAAAATTAAATTCGAAGTCAGGTGTTCTGAAATATCCATGTGATTAAAAAATAAATACTTCCCCCATTTTTCAAATATTATGGAGTTTTCTGTTGTTAATTTTTCTCTCCTAAATTTACTTTATTTATATTATTCAATTTTTAAATGTTTAAAACATCACTTTTAACTTTTTATACTATTAATTAATTAAAAAATGTGCGTAATTATTGTTTTTAGTTAAATAATATGAAAAAAATCAAAACATAGAAAATCAAGCATTGAAAACAGTAGGAGTACTAAACTAATTTAAAATTTCACTATATTTATTGGAAATACCATTAGATAACCAAAATTACACTTATAATTAGTTTTCAAAAACCTAGAAGTAGGTGTTCTCTCTCCTCCAACATTATACCATTTATTCATATAAGCCTCTACTAGATGAACAATATACCTATGTCTTATATTTTCACTCTAACCTTTCTCTCTTTTTTTTTATTTGTATTTTAAATGATTTAGAAATTCTACACATTTTCTATTTTTGCTAATTAGATCATATAAATTTATATAATAAAATCACAAAATTTAATCCAATTTTTTTCTCCTAAATCTAACATATCAAAATTATATTACAATCTGAAATTTTATATTTTTGGCTTTAGGGTTTACATTTTGGGCTTTTAAGTTTATATTTTGGGTTTTGAGTTTATATTTTGGGGTTTAGGTTTATATCTTGGGATTTTAGGTTTATAATTTGGGCTTTTGGGTTTATATTTTCGAGTTTTGAGTTTATATTTTGGGCTTCGGTTTTTATTTTCGGATTTTTGGTTTATATTTTGGGGTTTTTTATTTATATTTTGGGGTTTGTGTTTATATTTTGGGGGTTTGGGTTTATATTTTCAAGTTTTTGGTTTATATTTTGAGATTTTAGGTTTATGTTTTGTGTTTATGTTTTAGGGTTTTGGGTTTATGTTTTTGAGGTTTGGGTTTATGCTTTGGGATTTTTGGTTTATGTTTTGGGGTTTTGAATTTATGTTTTAGGGTTTTGGTTTATATCTTGGGATTTTGAGTTTATATACATTAGTAATCCGACTATTTTTTTTCAATAGTCCAACTCTGGATTCATATTTCTTTAAAAAAGCAAATTCACTGTTCACCATATAACACATATAAATCTGTTCTAAATATTTTTATCATGCTAAATGCAGANTATATATATATATATATATATATATATATATATATATATATGTCTTTAGATAACTTTTTATTTTATAATTTGAATTTATATGTTTGTGTGACATCGCATGGACAATTTAATTATTTTGTAGAACAAGTGATGAGGGTTATAGTTGGGATATCAAAGAAATATAATGTTTAAGAAACTAATAATATAGTCAATTTGTTACACTTCTAATGTTAATTTTATTATTCATGCAATTGGCCATTTTTTTATTTATTCTACAAAATAAGGTTGTTTGCCCTGTTAGCCTTCTCGCAAGGTGCGAGTCGAAGTTACAAAAATATTATAATACCACTATGTGTTGAGTTTAATTTCAAACTTTATGTAATGTGTTGATACATATGGTGAGGGTCAAGCTTACGTGGACTCACAATTTTCACCATTTAAGGATTTTACATTAAGTCTTAGGCAAACATAAAAGTGATGACCGCAATGAATTTCCACTGGTGACCCATGCTTTTGTACTAATTGTCCTATTCTTGATCAAACTTTTATTTGACCCCACTTGAAAAAACCTTATCATATATATTCATCTTGATCAACTGATTTTGAAATATTCAACAACCATTCATCTTGAACATCAATCATTTATATTCCGTAAGAATACAACTCACGTCACGTATCGATAATACCTAAGACAATTCCATTTAGTTCTTGAAAGATCTCTACAAATTTGAAGATTAGATCATGTTGTCCTAGTACAATGCCAAACAATTATGATAATATATGTTGTCTGCATAACACGTTACAGGGGATGGTGGTTCTATGGCTAACGGCGATGTTACCACAAGTAAAGCCATCACCGTGCAATTCCGCGGCAGCTACATCTTCTCAATTGGCTCTTTTGTATTCCGCATTTGCCCTTATATCCATTGGATCAGGTGGTATTAGGCCTTGTTCTTTAGCATTTGGTGCTGATCAATTGGATAACAAAGAGAATCCCAAGAACGAGAGAGTTCTTGAGAGCTTCTTTGGTTGGTACTACGCTTCTTCATCTGTTGCTGTCTTGATCGCTTTCACTGTCATTGTTTACATTCAAGATCATCTAGGATGGAGAATCGGGTTTGGAATACCCGCGATTCTCATGCTACTCGCAGGTTTCCTTTTTGTTTTTGCATCTCCGCTCTATGTTAAACGCAATGTGAGCAAGAGTCTCTTCACTGGGTTAGCTCAAGTGGCTGTTGCAGCTTACTTGAACAGGAAGTTAAGTTTACCTGACCATAATGACTCGCATGGTCGTTATCATCATTTGAAAGATTCTGAACTCAAAGCTCCAAGTGAAAATTTGAGGTAAAATGATCTCAATTTCATTTAGTTAATTCTTGATTGTTTACTTGACTTTTGATATTCTCTTGCAACTATTGATTAATTAGGTTTTTGAACAAAGCTTGTGTCATAAGAAACCGCAATGAAGTCATTGGTTCTGATGGTTTGTCTTTAAGTCCATGGAGGCTCTGCACAACAGACCAAGTTGAGGAACTCAAGGCATTGGTCAAGGTGATACCGGTATGGTCCACGGGGATAATGATGTCGATAAACGTTAGCCAAAACTCGTTTCAATTGCTTCAAGCCAACTCAATGGACAGACGTTTGAGCAGTGGTTCGACCTTCAAAATCCCTGCTGGATCTTTCGGTATGTTCACAATCATAGCCTTGATCTTATGGGTGGTTCTTTACGACCGCGCTATCCTCCCAATAGCTTCCAAGATCCGAGGCAGACAGGTTAGGGTTAGTGTCAAGATTCGAATGGGATTAGGCCTATTTATATCTTTCTTAGCAATGGCGGTTTCTGCACTTGTTGAGCATTACAGAAGGAAAACCGCGATAAGCCAAGGACTGGCAAACAAAGCCAATGCAACAGTGAACATTTCAGCGATGTGGCTTGTACCGCAATATGTGCTACACGGTTTAGCAGAGGCTTTAACTGGGATAGGACAAACAGAGTTTTTCTATTCAGAGTTTCCTAAAAGCATGTCAAGCATCGCGGCTTCGTTGTTTGGTCTAGGAATGGGAGTTGCTAATATATTAGCTAGTGTAATACTCAATGCGGTCAAGAATCTAAGCTCGAAGAAAGGCAAACATAGTTGGATTGAAGATAATATCAACATGGGTCATTACGACTATTACTATTGGATTTTAGCGATCTTGAGCTTCTTTAATGTCATTTACTATGTGATGTGTAGCTGGTCGTATGGTCCAACGGTGGAAAAAGTGAGGAATGATAAGATTAATGGTGTGAGAGAGGAAGAAAAAGTTAAGTTAAGATCTTAGTATTAATTACTGATTCATCAACAATGGTTTCAAGTTATAAACTTTATATTGTATGTGTATGTATGTAATTAGGTTATATATTAATGGATTTGGATTTAGGAAGTAGATGATGATATTGATGGGTGTGCTTATCTGTATTATTAAAACACAAGAAACCCTTGAAATTGAAATTGTTACTTGAAATGTCGTTGGTCTTAAAGATTTTGATGAGTTAAAAAAATGAAGAAAATGACATTATCGACAAAGAGCAGATGCAAAACACGTGGATCTGTTGTTGGGTCATGTTTGACCCGAAAATAATTATAAGAATTTAGTCTTTTGAAATTATACAAGAACAACTGAATTTTTTTCGACACAATTGGTTACAAGATGCATTTTGAGTTCGAGGATTCGACAATTAAGAATTTAATGATTCAAATTATGGTAATATTTTTTATGATTCAAATTTAAAATTGTTAAATATTTGTAGTTGTCTAAGAGCATCTCCATTGTTTGGTTCTCATTTTGGGTATCTCAAAATCAAAAAGTGGTTTTTAATAGTTTTTTAATGATTTGAGATACACTTAACAATTGTATGTTAAAAGTGATTCCAATGGTAGTATCTCAAAATGTGTATCTCAAATGATAACAACTCAAAACCAAAACAAAATCAAAACAAAAACCAAAACTATTTTAGACCAATTCAAAATCAAAAATCAATACCACAATGCTATTGCATCATCATCATCAATTCAAAATCAAAAGTAATACCAATACTAATACAAAATTCAGAACAAAATCCAATAGAAAACCAACTCAAGTTCAAAAAATAACCTCTCATCTTCTTCTTCTTCTGGCAGTTATCATATACATCATCATCTTCTTCTTTTTATTCTTCCTTGTTCTTCTTCTCACCAGTCATCATCATCATCTTCTTCTTTTGCACAAACTTAACAAACACAAAACAGTTTAAGACAAATTCTGCACAAACTTAAGACAAATTCTGATTATATTAAAATGATCAATACAAACACACAAACCATTACACATAAACAAAAAATAGAATGAACAATTGATAAAAGCCGATTAATCTTCAACAGACTGAAGTTCTACTATAGCAGTTCTCCTATCATCTAATTAATCTCTCAGTTATTTAGAGGCCATGATTAGATATGATGTCCATGCTATATCTATTGCCTTGTAGTAAATAAAAGTAAAGAAATTATACCTGTCTTCAATTGAAGTATCAGATGCTTCTTCTTCTTTGTATATATACTTCTTCTTCTTCAAGAATTAGTTAAAGTATCAGATGCTTCTTCTTCTTCTTTGTATATATACTTCTTTCCACTCTCTTCTCTACTCGCTTCAATCAATTCAAACTTCTTCTTCTACGTTCTCCTTTTCTTTGATTTCACCAACACAACGTTTGAATTTCTATCAATGGCCACTACCAACCAATTGAATTTCTATCAATGGCCACTATGTTCTCTCTTCTCTACTCACTTCAATCAATTCAAACTTCTTCTTCTCTTCTCTACTCACTTCAATCAATTCAGACTCTTTGTCTTCTTCTAAGGACTAAGATCTGCGGATCATCATCACATTTACAAAAATTAGAAAACAAAGGCCAATATGCATTCGATACGAAACGAGACAAAACAAATACACTAGAAATTAGTCACCTGGAAACTTAATTGTTAAATTAATCTCTGAAAGATACAATAAAATCAAAGAAAATTTCACCTTGTAACGACATGCCAAATCCATATCTCCTTAGCCAAGAAAATTACCTGAAACAACATCAAATGAAGAAATCTCAACCAAAATTGGAGCAGCAACAATGCAAATCAACCTCAGAAAATTGGAGCAGCAACAATGCAAATCAACAATGCAAAATCGTCTTCTGCGTCGTCGCGCTTCCAGGAGAGAGACGACAAGTTTTGATTTTTTTTTTCTTAATTTTTTCCTTAGCCAATCGCATCAAAACACGTAAGCGGTTCTACTAGACTTCTCGAAAGCCTTCAATGAGATACGTATCTCATAATTCTAGATTAAAAAAATAATATATTTTGGGCTTTTATATCAAATACTCAATTGAGATACCTACTACATACTCCAATGAGCATGCTCTAAATATATGTGTATTATAAAAGCAATGTTGTGTGTCTTATAGTATATGAGTAAAGAGAATCAAATCCAAATATCTAGAAAATTAAAAAATTTAACTATCAACATATCAATATTTTAAAATTTAATACTCCCTCAATTTCATAAAGATTTTAGTTTTAAAAAAAAAATTATTTGAAAAAGATTGTTATTCACATTTATCTATGCAAAAAAAAGAAATTGCATTTATTATTTAATGTTAGATTTTAAACTTAGAAGTTCAAAAACATCATGAAGATGTTCAAGAACAGAGAAAAAGTAGAGAGAAGAATTGTTTCTCATTTAACTTAGATTCAAGTTACAACATATTTAAAAATTCAAATACAAGAGAGATGATACATCCCTTTATCCAACAGTTTCTTCAAGGGGTTAGAGAAACATATTAACACCCTTCCATAGGTAAGAATGAGTTGTAAATGTGATGTCCACTTCCCCCAATGTTCATATTGACTTTCAACACTTCTAGAAGATTTAATGTGGTTTTTAGGTGTAGCACAATTCTGGATGGATGAGGATTCTGGGTGGATGAGGATCTTGGTGGATGAGAATCCTGGTGGATGGCTTCTTCTCTTTGATTCTTTATCTTCTTATTTCACTACTCCCCCTCAAGCTTAGACTTGGTACATGTCTAAGCTTGGAACCATGATATCTTACCTCGTTAAAAACCTTAGTGTGCAAAATCATTGCCTCACACATCTTCATAACTGGTTCGGAAAGATAACTGGTTTCCTAAGGAGAATTTTGCACCTGCTGAACCATTGCCTCACACATCTTCATACCCTGAGCTTAAAGTTGAAGCTTTACTAAATGCTTATGGTACTGATTGGTGCCCTCAGAGGGTTCAACAGTTGCTTAGTCCCTCTGATGCAGCTTTTTTGCAGCAAGTAAAGCCCTCACAAACGAGTTGTGAAGATAAACCCATGTGGAGATTTTCATTTGATGGATTATATTCTGTCAAATCTGGCTACCACTCTATTATGCAATCAAGGCAGCTTGAATCATCTGATGATCAGCATAAACTTACTCTGGCTTTATTAAAAACCACATGGTCCCTTTCAGTTCAACCAAAGATTCATCACTTTCTTTGGAGGTTGGTACATAGAGCTCTTGCTGTTGGTTCTGATTTACAGAGACGACGTGTATGTTTACACCAACTATATGGTGCAGACTCAGAGTTTATCAATCATTTGTTCTTCCTTTGCAGAGTCACAAAAGAGATTTGGAAACTCTTACCAACTTCAGTACCAGTGGATCAATTTTCCAATCAGAATCATCTTCTTAATCTGACTCTGCTATTTGGTTCTACTCTAGCTAGTTCAGAGGATATTGTATCTTATTCTTCCTCCACTACTATGCATCCAACCACATTGAGAGCTTATACTTTATGGAGGATTTGGAAAGGGCGTAATGTATTGATCTTCCAAGGATTTAAATGGAGCATTCCTGAATACATTAACAAAGCTTTAACAGATTATTTTCAATGGCACTCTTCTCAACAGGAGATTCTTGTCCCTCAGCCACATCTCTTATCAGATTCTCATGCTGTTTCATTGCCTACTAATCAATATCCTCTTCTCTCGACATATGCTTCTTGGTTATCAGAGAATGATCGTATTGGGATTGCTTGGATGCTACTAGACAGTGGACGACTCATATCAAGTGAATCAGCTTCATGTCACTGATACAGCTTATCATGCGGAAGCAGTTGCAGTCCGTGAAGGCCTTCTACAAATGATTCGATTTGGAGTCACCAACTTCAAAGTCTCAAATGATAACCAGCGCTTAATGAAGTTTTTGCAGCATTACTTGTCCTATGTTTCTTCAGCACTTCAGCACCTATTGCTTCTGCACGAGCAACCATCACTTTGCAAGACATTTTGTGCTTAGGTTCTAAGTGCTCTGTTATCTCTTTTGTTTATGTATCTAGAAATAACTTAAGTTCAGTTAATTGTATGGCTATAACGATTAGGAGATGTAATTCCCTCTATATTATCAATAGTTAAATTAATATGTGGCGAAAAAAAGAACTAAAATAACTCGAGTAGACACGTCACGAGAAACTAGATATGTCGACCACAAAAGGACACTAATATGGAGTATGGATGCCTTGAGAGATTATTAAGATTTGTTATTCCTTCTCCTTACACTTGACGATTTCTTCCTCAAGCTTATTAAGAAATATCACTAAGATTAACTTTCCAAATAGTTTGGTCGTCTTCATTTTTGACCTTATTTTATAGATACAGGACAAATACATTTATGCAGCATATGTGTTGTTAGGATAATCAAAAGCCACGAGAGATCCATATGGTTGTCCGAAGAATTTACTCACTATTTTCCAAAGATTTCTTTAGCTCTTTCTTATTCACTTGCAACTCCAAAAACAATAATCAAAATTTTGAGTATGATTCACAAAACAAAAATCTCTCTTTCAATGGAAGTTTAGTTTATACCTTTCCCATGGCATTGCGTGGTAAGTTCTCCCATATCAACAAACGTGTTGGCAACTAAATAACACAAAAATTTAACAGCCAAAAAAGTGAATAATTTTTTACATATTGTTTTGCTTTTCTAATAACAACTTGACAGATTTTGACTACCTTGTAAGAAGCAAGCTTGTCTTTAGCCCAACCGCAAATTTCTTCTAAGGTCATTACTGGTTTAGATTTATCTTCATTTCTCTTATTTGCATCATTCTCTGCTACAATTATCGCGGTAACAGCTTCTCCATAATCTTTGTCTGGTAATTCCAACACGCAACATTCTGCAATTGTAGGGTGCTGTATAAATAACATCCCAGAGAGTTCAGTTAACAATGCTATGTTCTCGGATCTTATGATTAAACTCAAACAGATGTTAATGTAACCTCGAGAAGGGATGATTTAATTTCTAAGGCCGATAATTTGTATCCTCCAACCTTCATAATGTCAGAACTTGTGCCTGATAGAAACTAAAGAAGAGAAAATCGAAAACAACGTTCATAAATAGTGTATGAATATACTTATGGGATTTTGCTTACGTCCTAGAATCACGAAATATCCGTCCTCATCTACTTTACCAGCATCTCCTGTCTTGAAATATCCATCTTCTGTAAATGATTCTTTAGTCACTTCTGGAAGGTTCAAGTACTCCTTGAACAATGATGAGCTCTTGACACAAATCTCACCCAATCCATTTGAGTCATTTTCATCTTCTTTAATTTTAGCCTATCATGTTTACATACACTTTTTCAGTATCACAACTTTGTGTCACTGTTTTAGTATCTGAGAGGAGAAAGATCTCACTGACCTCCACACCTGGAAGTGGTTTCCAACAGTACCTGCCTTCCGTGCACCCCATAAGGGGTTTGATATTGCCATTACAAACTGGGAATATTGAATTAAATTTAATTGAGTAGATGTAAACACTCCCAACAGGCTTTTCCTAAGATATTGTGTTATGGTAACTAAAAGAGAAAGGAATATCTACTAACCTCAGTCATGCCATATCTCTCTAGAAGACAATGACCAGTGATACTTTCCCATTGATGCATGACAGGTCGAGGGAGAGCTGATGAGCCACACATATGAGTATTAATTTTGTCAGAAAACATGTAATCACTGTTTTCTACCAGAATTTAAAAACTGAATAGCCGTCTAATAACAACATGTACATGATAATTCATTAAGCTGAGATTTAGCTTCTAGGAGAATTTTGGTTGCTTACCATAATCTGAAGTTTCCGTGCAGCAAAAGCGCTAGAGTCTTGCATCCCTTGATCCATTGCTTCATAACCTTGTATCAACCGAGTATACATGGTTGGGACCTGTACATCAGAACACAATCTTCTCAAGCTAAATTTCTGTATAGGAAAATGTATCAAGCGTGCTAGAAGCAAAATTTGAAACTGATTTTCTTATAGCAGGTATATCACTTTGGTTACATAATAATTGAGTGAAATGGCACCGAATACTTCCATTGATCCAGATATTAAACAATACAAACCTTGAATATGCAACATGAAATCAAACATTTAACTTGAGGCAGGATAGCTAAAGTATGAATTAATACTTTTTAAGGAAAAGAAAAAGCAAGAGTAAGAAAAGACTTACTCCAGTAAATACAGTTATGGCGTTGTCAGTTTTTTCATCATTCACCGGATATGATTCACGCCATCTACGCCAAATTGCACTTACACTAAATTTGGGCAAAAACTCAACCTTTAAAGAGGGAATGCAAGCAACAATTTATAACCATTCACCAGGCTGAAGTTTTCAGAAGTTCATTTATTTTGAAAGGGCTTGTTGAAGCATATATGGATATTAAGTTACCGAAGATCGTGCGTAAAGATGAGCAAATAAAGCATTGAAAAGCCCATGAACATGATGTAGTGGGAGGCAGTGGAGAAAATTATCAACAGATGTGTATTCCCAAGCTTCAGTCAGCATTCTAACCTGCAACATATACAAGCTTATAAGTTGAATCGTAAATTCACTTACAGAGGAACACTTCTAATGCTCAAAAGAGATGACATTTCTATCAGTTCATATATGCAGCCATATTCTAGTGCAGATCAAGTGGATTTTAAACGTGACGTGAGCTACATTTAGAGGTTGGATACATACCTGGGAATTGATGCTTTTGTGAGTATGTACAACTCCTTTAGGCTTACTAGTTGTACCACTGGTGTAAACGATCAATGCTGGGTCATCTGCACAAGTAAAGATTGATGTGATGTAGAAAGAAAGACCGCCAATTGCTTGAATGCATGGTGGCACTAAAAGAAGCTTTAAATAAGTATATTCAAAATCTTACCTAGAAGCTTTCCTGCTGCTTCAATACTTTCATCTTGAATTTGACTGTGAGGAACATATTCCGAAATTGAGTTAACAACAGGGGGAATCAAAAGAAATCGAGCACCAGTCTTTGTTGCGATATTTTTCATACTTTCACTATGGTCCTCTGTGCTCAACAACAGAGATATATCCTATAAACCAAATACAACGACATTATCTCTTAATAGAGTAAATAGAAGCATAAGGCACACTTATTTTGCTAAGCATGAATGTGATAGAAGACAGACAACAAGACAAAACATATGCCTTCAAGTACTTTTTCTAGTTTGTTCTACTGAGCAATCATTTTAGTCTTTAAGGAAAACCAATAGCTTGAGTTAGGGATCCACATTCCATGTGCACGAAACTAAGATCAGGAAACTAGCATGAAGGGTATAATTCTCATACAAACTAAAATTAGCTTTAATACCAAATCATTCATCACATGTAAAAGCTCAGCTTCTGGGTAGCTGAGTGCAAGTGGAACTGCTACGCCACCACTAAACCATGTCCCAAGGACTCCTGCAACAAACTCAGCTGAAGGTTTTGCCACGATTCCAACTCTAGCTCCTTGAAGACTAACAAACCCTTGGTACTTCCTAGTTTCACCTCCCTAAAAAATTTTGGACAATAGCAAAAAATCAATAGCTAGAAACCAGTTAGAGGCTTTATCAGGAAACCAATTACCATACAGTTGAAGTATCATCTTTGCAGAATAAATTAGATATTCTTAAGGCAGATGATGTTAGCTGTCCATAAGAGTAACTCTGTCCATCGGCTTTAATAGCTATCCTATCACATGAATTAGATCCTTCTAAAGAAACTGCTTTAAACAGTTCCATGTGTGAGCAACACTGTGAAGCTGCATCATTGATAATTTCAGGTTTAAGATATCGCCAGATTAACACAAAATGAATTGAAAATTATTTAAAAGAATCGTTACGGCAAAAGATCCAAATAAACAAGGAGAATTCTTTTTCCTTAAAGAGGCTGAAAATGTTTCATAAACCGAAAGCATCATTCTTTAAGACATATCATCGAACATTTAATATGCATAAGCAAAAAGAATTCAGGAAGGAGGATAGAAACAAAACAAAAGAGCAGGAAGATCATAATCACCGACAAAATTCGGATAGAAGAGAACTTACATAAGAGATGGTTAGATCGGAAGAAACGAAACCCATAAAACAAAAAAGAAGTAGATGGGTGACATCTAGGAAGACGACAGCAGAGAACTGTGGAATTGTGGAGTGGATATTTAATTAAGAAGAAGTAGTTGAAACTTTTTAATGTAGCGGTCATCTTTTTAGGTTGGAAATAAGTGGTTCGTTAAAAATTGTTGAAACTTTCGATCAAAAGGTTCCAGCTTTTTTTGTATAGTGGTACAGTCAATAAAGTAGCCGTTCACCTTAGGTTGCTGGTGACTGGAGCGTTGAGGAGCTATAATGTCTTGATCAAAATGGAAACCGAAGTGGCTTTTGTTTTGTTTCGACACCCGCCATCTGAATATTGCTGTAAGCCTCTAATCAAGAGCGTTGTTTATTGACAGGGGTAGAATATTTTTTTCGTTGCTAAGTAGACATATTACCATAATATTATGAAGAAATTAGTAACATTTCTGTTTAACTCTTGTTTGAAAGTATGATTAGATTGATCCAATATTTTGGGTAAAAGATAAAAAATATTTGGATTTTTGAAAAAACTATAATTTTGTTACTTTGAATTATTTTTACAACCTAAAATAAATTTAATCAATTCGACTTAAAGTGAAAAAACTAATCGTCGATTTTCTACTTCCTCGTTGCCGATTTTTGAAACCTCAACCGTCGCCGTCTTCGCCATCTTCAATTTCGTCTCCGTCTTCGTGTTCGCCATTCCATCCATTCTGTGTTCGTCTTCGCCGTCTTCATTTTCTTTTTTGTCTCTATGTTCGTCTCCGCCTTACACGTTCGTCTCCGCCTTACACGTTCGTCTCTGCCTTGCACGTTCGTCTTCGCCGTACGTTCTAGGGTTTTCGATACCTAGTCGTCCCTTATATTGTGTTCGTCTTTGCTGTTTTTGTTGTCTTTCCTGTGACATCGAAGGTGAGTACTGTGGTAGTTGTTCTTCGCAGTTTTTTAATTTCTATTGCATTCTTTTATTCTCTATTGCAGATTTATGAAATGTAGATTTTAATTTGTCCATTGCAGATTTATGTTGAGTTGCAAATTTTTGTTTCAATTGCAGATTTAGTAATTTTTCCAAAGCAGATTTATTCATTTGTCCATTGTAGATTTTTGTTGAGTTGCATATTTTTGTTTCAATTTCAGATTTAATAATTTTTCCAAAGCAAATTTATTCATTTGTCCATTGCAGATTTATTAATTTGTCAATTACAGATTTTTGTTTCAATTGCAGAATTATTCATTTGTTTCAATTGTCCATTGCAGATTTATGTTGAATGGCATATTTTGAATTGCAATTTTGTTGGTAAATATCGTATTGATTTATGGTGTCTTCATATTTTTACATAGGTATGGCTGGATATCCACCTAAGTTGTATCATAATATTGACGAGGTTGGTGATAGAAGCATCAACCACTTCTCGTATTGCAAAAATCTTTGTGACAACAAAAGCAAATAGGGGATGATACTTGGAAAGCGCTAAAGGAAACATCATTCGGTGTTTTCTTGAAATTGAGTGATATGAACTATGTATTCTCATATTCCACAGTCCGATATTTTTGTGCCATCAGTTTTCTATCAACAATACACATGAGGTATGATCTACAATTAACATCAGGCCACTAAGGTTTTCTCTCAACGAGTTTGCAAAGATAACGAGCCTTAATTGTGAGCCATGTGACCCATCAAACATATGTGATTGATCATCATACTTTTTGAAAAAATGGGAAAAGCATATTGGAAAGCTCCAACACTTGACGAGTTAGATACAATAATATCACGTGTAAAACCTGGGAAATGGGATCTTCAGGAAAGGATGATGTTGTGCAGGTCATGCTGCATACATGTTTTTATTTGTGGCATTCATGTAGGTTCATGGATTATATTTACGCTTGCAAAGAGAGTCCTTGATGAAGATAATTTTGACAAGTATCCCTCAGATAGAGAAGCTTTCACCTATTTGGTAGATTCCATAAAGACTACCGACTTCCGGAACTCGTCTCAAACCGTTCAAGGTTTGATTCATGCATTTTACATATGGGTGTTTGATTCAGTTCCCGATTTAGGGGTTTTGGTGGGGAATCGAAGAGATGTTAGTGAAGGACTATCTCTTCTCCATTGGCAGGGTTCTCGTAAACGATTTAAGTTTGCTGACTTCATTGCTGATGAAATACAGAATTACAAAGAGGTATTTCCATTGAAAATTTTGTTTCTATTGCAGTTTTATTTAACAATGCAGATTTATTATCTATATTGGAGTTTTATTTTATATTGCAGATTTGCTTTATATTGCAGTTATATCCTATTGCAATATTATTTTCGTAGATATCTTATTTTATTTAGTATGATGCTTGATTACCAATTCATTTGGTATTTGGTAGGCTCGTGTCAGACATATGATCACAGTCTCCATGGAGAAAATGTACCATATTTGGCCTGACAATAATCTTCAAAATGATTCTAGGCTTGATAAGTTGATTGAAGATCTCATGAAGGATGCCTTGGTCCCGAACCAATGGCATGTTGAAATTAATCAATCCCAGATTGTGTTGGTTGAAGAGGGGGAAAAATGAGGAAATTTAAGGAGACTAAAAACACAAAAAAGCAGAAAAGGTTAAAGAACAAGTTGAAAAAGGTCCTTCGAAGGTTAGTGGTGGCGAGGTAGTGATGGAGTTGGTGCAGTCCCTGGCCACATTAGTTGGAAAGACTGAAGTAACTATGAACAATCGGTTATTTTGGAAGCTAAGATTGACGCACTACAAGGTGATGTGCGGATGTTGAAGGAGGGAAAAGGAAGGTCTACTCAACCGGTACATTTGGATTTGGATGCTGAGACGCTGGTGAGTGTGATATGCCTTTTCAAAATAAATTTAATACGTTTATTGTTCATAACATGAGATTATATTTTCTAAACAGTCTTGGCTGTGCTATCCAGAGAAATGTGAGGATAATTTTCCTGCTCAGAATTTGGAAACGAAGAGAAAGATAACTGGCCAAGGATCCCATGCTTCAAAAAAAAGGTAGATGCAGTGCCTACGGAGGTAACACCTGGTGTGGAAACGATGAACAACAAAGAGGAGGAAAGGAAGGTTATGGAGGAAAAGGTGTACGAGAGGCAAAAAAGAAGCCTAATAAGAAGCCTAATAAGATTCCTAATAATCCAAAGAAAGTGGTAAAACACAACACACCTGACTCTGATTTTGTTTTAGATATTTCGGAGCCGGTTGCAAAGGATGTCTTGAAAAAGGCACCACCTAGTTTAGATGACGATTCTGAGGAGAGGAGACTGGCTGATGTTGGGAAAAAACTGGATGTTTTGACCAAGACTCCCAATGCTGGGAAAGAAAGTCTCTTCATTGGCAGCTACTCAGACTTCACCTTACACATGCAACTCTACCATCAAACGCATTATACCAAGTGTTGTATCTTCATCAAATGACTATGATCCAATGGATATGGTGCCAAAGAAGAAGTTGCGGGCGTTGATGGAGTGGATTAAAGCTGATGAGTACGTATCACGCAACCTTCACCATAATGGCTTGTTTTTTTTGCATATTTGTTTTGTTTTGCAGATTTGTTTTGCTTTGCAGTTTTGTTTTGCATATTTGTTTTGTTTTGTTATGCAGTTTTGTTTTGTGTTGCAGTTTTGTTTTTTGTTGTTGCAGTTTTGTTTTGTGTTGCAGATTTGTTTCGTTTTGTGATGCAGATTTGTTTTGACATCTTCATATCCTTATTACAAGCGACACCCGGTAGGAAGCACAAATTCTGAAGTTTGGTTCCTTAAGTTAATGATTTTACTTAGAGCCTTGTGGCCTACAACTGACTATGGATGGTTTGCAGATTTTGTGAATAATTGCAGTTTTTGTATCTACCATTTTATATTGCAGGTTTTTCTGTTGGATTGGACCATTTTAAAGTATGCATTTTTTTCCACTTACATTTACTTCTCTGCTTGCTTGCAGCACATAGAAGAAGTGTTGACTATGTTCAGGTTGAGATCCATTCGGCCAAACTCGTCTTTCAGAGACAGATTTGGGTTCTGGTATCCATGGGCCTTGAATGTTTGGTTAAACGACTACGGTGATTTCTCAAAATATCCCAGAAATTTCATATTTAGGGACGACCACTATAACCAATACAATGGTGAAAGTCCTCATGACTCACAAACTCATAATATTTGGCAAACAGACATTGAAAACCTATATGGTGGTGTCAATATTAATCGTAATCACTGGATATCCATTGATGTCAACTTCCCAAGGAGAAGGATATTTGTATATGATTATATCTCAAGGCTTTCAACTAATGCTGAAATTAAAGAGTGCCTAAACCATATACAAAAGATGATTCTAGTTTTTCTTAAGAACTTGGCCCATTAAGGTACGCACTATTCAGGAGCTCAGTTTGAGGTTTGTAGAATTCAGAAAGATACACTAGTGAACAAAAAACCAGGAGATAGTGGTGTTTTTGCTCTCAAGTACATTGAGTGTCTTGCCCTGTGATGGACGTTTGATGGTCTATGCGACGAGAACATTCAAGCCATCCGAAAAAGATTTGGTGCTGAGTTATTTGCTGAAATACTTTGGGGGTCAAAATTTGCTTCAACAAATCCATTACCACGACGGGCTGAGTTTGAAAATCTGCAACTAAAGGATAACTCTGTTTGACCTATGGACAAGTAATGCACTCGTTTCAGTGTTAATGTTAATTTTATAGAAAATGTTAATGTAATTTAAAAATGTTAAATCTCAAGTTGCATATTTTGTATTGTGATGCAGATTTATTTTACGTTGCAGATTTATGTTATTTTGTAGATTTTTATTATGTGTTGCAGATTTTTTTTGTTTCGCATATTTATTTTGTTGTTGCAGATTATCTTTTGTGTTACATTTTTTCTTTTATGTTTCAGTTGTTATTTTATGTTGGCTTATTTGTTTCAAACACATAAACAGACCATTTAATAATAATAAACATGATTGAGAACAGTTTAAACTTAAACTTCGAGAAACCTTATTCGAAAATATTAACTAATAACAACACGTTAATAACCTTCTTCATCTCCAGACGATCCTCCAAAAGCTCTGAAATTGCCACACATCTCCTCCAATCCTCCAATGTGAGGTATTATGATCTCCTGCCATTTTTTTTTGAACCCTTCCTCTCTATCCTCTAGCCTCGCCCACTCTGACTGAATGTCAAAGTTCTCTGGCGAAATTTGCTTCTGTAACAGACACAACTTCGCGTTCTTTCGCTCGTATTTCAACCTCCATTCCATGGTCTCCTCCTTTGCTTTCATTTGTTGGTTGAGCATTACAATCACTGATTTGTAATGCTTGTGTAGTGTTCTAATTTCCTTTGCTTGAAGATCTTGAACGTCCTCCATCGCCACAGTTTTTCCTTTATCCATGACACCTTAAAATTTGAGAGATACTTAAAAGTTGTTTAAGACTTTCGATTGTTTATGAAAGGTTAGGATATCAACCCTTAAATAATGGTTAGAGATACATTTGTGAATAGGAATGTGAGGGGTAGTAATGTGTACGGTTGGAAGATAAAAGTTCAATCAAAACATAGGTCAAGTTTTGCGTAAATGATGAAAAGTTGATAAACAAAAGTGAAAACTTTGGATAAAGTGCGCAATTGACTTAAATATTGCAGATTAATTATCAGAATTGCAAATTTATTATATGCATTGCAGATTTATTATTTGTATTGCAGATTTATTTTTTGTATTGTAGATAAGTCTGTATTATATTGCAGATAAATTTGTATTACGTTGCATTTCAGATAAATCTGTATAGGAGATTTAATTATCTGCATTGTAGATTTATTTTCTATATTGCAGATAAATCTGTATTGTGTTGCATTGTAGATAAATATGTATTGCAGATAACTGTTGTGTTGCAGATTTATTATCTGCATTGCAGATTTGTTATTTGTTTTGCAGATTTTTTATCTGTATTGCAGATAAATCTGTATTACGTTGTACTGCAGATAATTATTGTGTTGCAGATTTATTTTCTGCATTGCAGATTTGTTATCTGTGTTGCAGATTTATTATATGCATTACAGTGCATATTCATTATATGTATCTGTGCAACTGCGAGAATAATTGTGTTCTTGCATTTTATCACATGTATTGCAGATTTATTATCTGCATTACATTGCATATTCATTATATGTAACTGTGCAATTGCCAGAATAATTGTGTTCTTGCAGATTTATCATTTGTATTGCATATTTGCTAGCTTTATTGCAGATTTATTATATGTATTGCATATTGTTTATTGAAAACAAACTAAACCTTTAAATTATTGTTCAAATTTATTAAAAGGGAAGAATTCATTAACGCATGTTGCATGTTTTTCGATTATGCCCTGTCTTATGACAAAATCCCCATGCGTTTTCTTTGCGAGACTTTTTATTCTTGAAAGCCTTCTCTAATGCGGACTTTATTCTTTTCTTCTTCGGCCTACCCGGTTGTGGCTTAACAGGAGGAGGTTTCACAGTTTTCAAAACATCGGCCGATATCGGTTCTCCAAAATCTCTAGGCATAATGGGTGTTGAGTAAGAATTCACTAGGTAGGCCTTCGAGTAGTATGGGTTACAAAAAGAAATATGAGATACTTGTCGTTTCTTTGCAGCTGCAATTTCATGTTCGCATGATATTCGCTCCAAGTCAGACCTACGACATGAACACTTCTTATCTCTTAATTTGACAATATGGATTTATGAAGGACCTGTTACTTGGACTTGATCTGCATCAATTTCCTAAACTGATAGAAGCTTAGCATATTCCACAAGACTCTGCAAACATACACATACTACTTATTGTACGATGAACCATAAATGAAAACACAATTGTTGTCTGTTGTAGGTGTTACCTCTAGAAATTTCTCAACTCCACGGGTTAATTGTGTTTTCATTTTCATTGCTTCTACCCTCCTGCCCGCAAACCATCTCGTCATCATCGCTCGTATAACTTTTAGAAGTCGAACGATGGTTAAGTTACTTGCCGGTGATATTACTTTGTTCATTGTTTCAGACATGTTGCTTGTTAACAAATTATATATGTCTCCCGGGAAATGCATGCGCGTCCATAATTTGACATCCGCTTTCTCAAGGTACTCGTGAAGTTCAGGGTTGAGCTCTTGAATCTTGGCGTAGGTTGTTTGAAATTCCACGAGTCTGAACGCATATGCAGTCTGTTTAACCAAACATAATACTTTGTTTTCCCTATAGCGAACTAATATGATTGTGTACAAATGGTATGTGCATATACCACAACTGGATTTTGGGTACATTAAGCCAATGGCTCTTCCGATGGATCTGTGACGGTCAGATATTATGGCAAGGCTTTCGTCATATGGAATAACAGAACTTAATTGCCTAAAAACCCATTCCCACGATTCATCATTTTATGTATCAATAATTCCAAACGCCAAGGGAAAAATTTGGAAATTCCCATCTTGTGATGTTGCGGTAAGCAGTGTTCCCTTATACCTTCCTTGCAAAAAAGTTCCATCGACAACGACTACTTTTCAAAGATATTGAAATACATTGACTTGCACTAAATGAAAGGAAAAAATTCTTGAACCTGTCGTCTTCATCTACGGAGTACATGGCGTGTGTCCCAGGGTTGGCTCTTTTAATCATGTACAAATATACAGGTAAATATGCGTATCCTTCTTCAGGAGTGCCACTTACCAAATCCCTTGCATGCCTTAGTGTCTTGTAAGCCTTCTAGTAGTCCACCTAGAACCTGAATGAAAACGTAAATGAAAATAAATCTGCAATGTAGTTGAAAAATCTGAAGTGTAACCGAAAATCTGTAACAATAATATAAATCTTAAATTTCATTTGCCTTGATGTTAAATCGTTTATTCAAGCATCTGAAACGTGTGTAGGCAACACACTAGGCCCGACACCACCAACATAGTTCTTGTACATAATTCATAGTATCTTTTCACTTGCCTGTCTTGTTCTTGATGCTCTCTCCGTCACAGAACATGTATGTTCTGAAGTGTAGGTACGCACATGAAATCTGGGCTAATCATCAATTGGTGTTTCTTGGAGCTTCCATGAACAACCGCTTACTCAACATTTCACTACGAACAAGTAGGGTGTTGATTTGTAAACATTGTAATCGAACCTCTCAATCACACTCAGCATTTTCAATCCCTCCTCCAATTGCTCTCTTGTTTCAAAACTATCACAACTCGTAATTTGAAAGAATCAATATGGAAACTTCGTAATTGGTGGCAAAGATTACCGTCACTTATGTATACAGTTGACGCACACATCTTCTTTGTTTTCTTTATCTCTTCCATGTTGTCAGCACTAACTCCATACTCTGCAAAATTCTCATCCCCAGAGTCTATTCCGTCAGAATCATCACAATAATCAAATATTTTCTCATCAACTTCCTCTGCACTATCTTCTTATGAATCTTCTGCAACAGCTTCCTCCTTCAGAGTATATCGTATTTGCGGTCCCTTCCTTGCAGAACTTCTCATTTGCGGAACTTCAGTAGCTCCACCCTTTGAGCTAGGTGAAGTCTTTTCTTTGATCTCACCACAGAGACAAACCGGTACATTTTTCGACTAACATAGGAATGTTCTCAAAAGTTTGGCATTAGTTACATACACCGGAGATTGATCTGGAGGTAAGCAACTCAAAACCTTCTTAACTAACATGTAGCTCAAATTGACATCGTAAATGCTTCTCTCTATTTCGTAGTCTTCAAGTACCATATCCATCAATTCCTCGAAACTTAACTTCTCTTCAGCTAACATCGACCTAGAACCTCGATCGCTATCAACGACAAACAATTTCCTACCATTACTAAGTGTCCCTTTCCCACAAACAAGTATTAGTTGAACTTGCGTCATTTCTTCAATTAAATTAACGAATCAAAACTGATAAATTGAAGATCTCGATGGTGGTTTAGACAATTGAAGATGTCGACGGTCGTTGCGGCAATTGAAGTTCTCAATACTGGTAGCTAGAAATTGAAGATGTCGATGGTGGTTGAGGCAATTGTAGATGTCGATGGTGGTTGAGGTAATTGAAGTTGTTGAAGGTGGTGAGGAAATTGAAGATGTCGGAGATGGAGATGTACGACCAATGTAGATCTACCCAAAGGGTACTGTAGTTAGGAAAACGACGACATATCATGCACCGTAACAACGAATCCGAAGATTTTAATAAATCTGCAATGTTCGAAATAAATCTGCAACGTACGAAATAAATCTACAATACATAGGACATATTGAAAACACAAACAAATCTTCAATGTTGGAAATAAATTTGCAACGTTTAGAAAAAAAATCTGCAACGATTACAACAAATTTGCAACATTCAAAGGTATTATCTTGTCAAATTAAGTTCAGGTTCTGCGTTTTTCAGACTAGGTGTTTGACCAAATAGTAACACCTATAGCGTTTTCCAAGGTAGGTTATGACCAAGTAATAAATATTTTACTTTTTCAAGTATTTATTCAATTTTTAAAGGAAATTTATGGCTATAAAATCCTTTCGTATACAATCTATCTTTCGCATCCAAACCTTCTTTTTCTCTCAAAAATAAATCTTCATCCTCTTTCTAATCATGAGTGCATTGACTTCCTTGGAATACAACAGGAAAGTGAGGGTCATACTCCAAAACCAGCAGGAGTGCAAGACATTTATGCAATGTGTGTTCATACAAGCATGAGGAAACTCATGGTTCACTATGGCGAAATTTTTTTCCTAAACTATAACACTGTCCGATTTGTGTATGAAGGTCGCCGCCTAGGATCAAATTGGACACCTAATTTGATATATTTGTATTGCAGATTTCTCTTTTGTATTGCAGACTTTTTTCCATATTGACCCTACGTTTCAGATTTATTTTAACTATTGCAGATTTATTTACTACATTGCAGATTTATTTTGAATCATACACTTAATTCAGTATATATGTATATTGACGCTACGTTGCAGATTTATTATAACTATTGCAGACTTAGTATAACTATTGCATATTTATTTACTGCATTGCATATTTATTTTAAATCAGACACTTAATTCGGTATATTTGTATATTGACGCTACGTTGCAGATTTATTATAACTATTGCAGATTTAGTATAACTATTGCAGATTTATTTACTGCATTGCATATTTATTTACCGCATTGCAGATTTATTTAATATTTTAGGTTGCAGATTAATTTTTGTGTTGCAGATTTATTTCATGAATAATTGCCAATTAATTAACTGATAAACAACATTTTTTAGTTGGATTTCGGGGAGGAAACAATAATTAATGTGTTCGTGGAGATGGTTAGTGGCAATGGAAAATTTGTTTAAGTCTTAGTGTCTGAGTTGTGTGTTGTTCCTTTTTCTTTTTTATATGTCTCGCTGTTTCTTTTTTTCCGATTACAGACTTAATTCCAATAAGTGGTTTCCTTCCAACCTTGCAGATTATGTTTTCGCATTGCATATTTCCTTTTGCATGTAATAGCGAGCTCTACATGTTGCCAAATGTGCATCGTATGCTGCCAAATGTGCATGGTGGTACTATTTCAACAAGTTATTGTCGTGCACAACATTTGTGTTAATAGTGCAAACATCATATTATGTCTACAGTTTCGGAGCATGTAGAGCCCGATACTACGTGAAAGTGAAATGTCTCATGGTTTTTATCTGTATTGTTGATTTTATCTGAATTGAGGCTGCCTTGCATAATTATTTTCTCTATTGGAGATTAATTGTTGTCTCGCATATTTCTTTAATAACATATTGCCGACTTAAGTAATTGGGGCATAATTACAACCAAACAAAAATTATCATTATAAAAAAGAAACATAATTTAAAATTTAAAGATTTTTAATCAAAAGAGTGGTTAAACTTCAATTCAAAATAACAAACTTTATAAAAAAACTGCAATGCAAATGCTTACTCGTTGCAGAGTTATTTTTGCATTGCATATTTACAACTAAATAATAATTATAAATAGGCAACTTAATTTAAAAATCAGTAATCAAAAGAGTGGTTAAAACTTCAATTCAAAATAAACAAACGTTTTAAAAAATGCAATGCAAATGCTTACTCGTTGCAGAGTTATTTTTAAATTGTCGATTAACAATCAAACAATCATTTGCTTATAAATAAACCAATAGCATTTGTGATCAAGTTAAAATGAAATTAAAATTAAACCGGTTTAATAAGTCTTAAAAAAACATAAAGAACATCAACAATAAGGACCCCGGTTTATCCCCTCGACGGCCCTCTGAATCCCTTGAGATCGACGCCCATTTTATCTAATCCCACATGAGGGATTTCAATATTCGCCCATTCTTCATACAACTTCTCCTCCCTTGCGGACAGCCTGTTCAATTCAGCACCCATGTCAAATTTTTCAGCCGAGATCTGCTTCAGTAGAAGACAAACTTTAGCGTTTTTCCATTCGTATTTCACCCTGACATCTAGAGCATCCTCCCTAGCATTAATTTGGTTCTTCAACATTACCATTATCGACTTGTAATGTTTATGCAGTTTATACTCCTCGTACTGATGAACAATTACATCATTTTGTTCTTCACTGATGTCCTTAATTGCCTACAACAAATCAAACAAACCAATAGTGGAATGTATTGAAATGTAATCAGAAAATTTATGAGGTAGAGAACGACTTGTCTTTTTCTCGGACGATTCTGCTCATCCTCGTTATCCACCATGATTTTTTTTCCCTTGTCCATTATTGCCTGAAGCCTTTTTTCCACGAGAACAGACTGATAAAAAATTTCTTCTTCTGGTTGTCAGTATTTATAGAAAGAAAATGAAAGGTGGTAACTGAATGGGTGCGATTGTTCATGCCACGTCGTGTTAAGTGAATTTTGTCTTCTTTAATTATGGTTTTTATGAAGTCGAAGAGTTTTTCTCGTAAAACTTTGTAAATTTTGTATTTGAAGAGTTCTTTTGTATAAACAAAACTGCAATAAAAAATTAAAACTGCAAGGAAAATAACATTTTGATGTTTCTTTTATATTTTGCAAAATTCTTTTGTATTGCCGATTTGTTTCCTCACTTTGCAGAGTTTTCTGTTTGCATTGCAGTTTTGTTGAGAAAACTGCAAATCTGCAATACAAAAAGAAAACTCTACAAAGAGAAAAGAAAATTGCAACACAAAAACGTATGGAATTTTCATTTATAATTGCAGAGTTCTTTAAAAAATCGTTGAAACAACGTCGTATTAATCATCTCCTATTCTAAAAAGCCCATTTAGATACCTCATTTAGGGTTTGTATTTTTTATTTTGGGTCTCGCACATTTAGGTATTCTCTTTCATTTGGGAGTCAGTTTCAAAAATTGTTTCTTCACAGTTTGGGTGTAGCGATTTCCAAGACAGGGACATTTAGCTTCAGCCTTAGCGATGAACAAGAAGCGTCTGGTTTCGGTCATCACTCATATGAAGAAGAATAAGTGAACAAACCTACTCCACTGACTCCAATTCATTTTGATGGTACGGACCCTTCCGAGTATGGGGCGCAGGTTGTGTGTTACTCTGGTGAGGATGTTAACCTCGAGAGCGCCACTATTTTTCCGAATCATGACAGGTTGTTCTACACCTGTCCAAATCAAAATGTATAAGTACTTGTATTGATTATTAATCAACAGTTCTGCATACTCAGTTTTGCAGTTTTCATAAAAAAATTGCAACACTACAATACAAAAAGAAACCTGCAACGAAAAAAATGGCAACACAACAAACGTTGGTGTTGCAGTTTAATTTTTAATCACAGATTTGTTTACAAAACTGCAATACAAAAACAAAACTGCAATGAGAAATTCTTTGAAACCACGTCATTTTCATATCTCTTATTGTAAAAATTCGATTTGGATAAAACATCGTTTAGGGTTTGTATTTGGTTTTCTGTTTCGCAATTCTAGGATTTTCTCTTTCATCTGCATACTACGTATTGATTGTTAATGTCCTAGGATGGTGGGTGCCACGTTTGGAAGTGGTGGGAAATGGCAATCCTTGAAGAATTGAAAAATGTTCGGGAGCAAACTGACAGCGCCCTCGTAGAAGAAGTGAATAAGATAGAGCAATTATTAGCTTTGCAAGACCAGGTGCTTAAGAGTAAAGCAGATATGGCAGATTTACAGATGAAGATGAAGATGATTTGTATTGGGTTGGTTGCTGTGATTAAAGCTTTTGTAGCGGTTTATCTCGGCAATTGATATACCGATTTGTATGTACGAACATGAAATATGTAAGTTTTTATCAATTACTATGTAAATTTTCTTTTGTTATGTGCATGAAATCCATATTAGCATTAGAAAAACATGTTCACCAATTATCTTTGCAATAAAATGCATAACATATCTGCAATACAGTCAAAAACGACATCGTATGATTTGGCCACTTAATCAAAATTTCAGTGCCCAAACAACTCTACAATAAATGGAAAACAACGTCATATGAGTTCGCCACTTAGTCAAATTTTTAGTGTGCAAACAAACTCTACATTAGGTGTAAAATGACGTCGTATGATTTCACTTTTGAAAAATCTACCACGATTTCAAAAAATTGGCAGTATTATCGCCGCAGATTTTTTAAAATCTGCGGTCAAAGGATTTAGAAAAATCAGCCGCAAACAAATCTGCGGTAACGTGAGGGTCAAATGAGTAAGAAGAAAAATATGCGGTAACGTGCGAACCAAATATGCGGCCATTGCATATTTAAAATAAAATCAAAAGGGTTAATCTGGCAATTTCGGAAACTGATAACTCTACGGAGACACCAAACAATCCTACAGACAAAAAAAAAAAAAAAATCCTGCAACGCAAATAAACCTGCAATGTAAATAAAACTCTACGAAAAAACTGCTATGTAAACAAATCTGCAATGTTATTTAAAAATCAACTACAAAAATTTGCAATGGAAAAAAAAACGACGGTGAAGTCGACAAATCAATTATGACGTAGACGTGACGTAAAAATTTGCGGCCAAATAGACAAACAAATCTACGAAAAAATCAACGACAAATAAAATATGCGACAAATAAATGTGCGACAACAAATATGTAACACAAACAAATCTGCATTACAAAATCTCTCTGATTTTTTTCCATCCAGAAAACGCGGTGACATTTACGTAAATATCAGATACTTTTTTTTCTCTCTCATCTATTTAATTTTTTCCCAACTTTTTTGTTTGTTCATGACATAATGGTTTTAAGAAAATTAAGTTATCTCCATCAATTAAATAAAATATCGGGTTACTTCAGCGATTAGCACAAATAAATAGGTCAGTTACGTAATTTTGCATAATATTATATAGCTAACATTTTACACACCCGATTTTTTTAATGCCATACATCCATTAAACATCTTCAATTAGCTATTTTCGAACATATCAATCTTCAAAAAGAAAAGCTTATATTCCCTTTTTCCAAAGTCAATTTTTCTTTCGTGTATTTCTTCGTTTCTTTTCCTATTGGCAATCAAATGTTGGCTTTGGTTTTCGACTTTTTTGTTTTGGTAATTCATCTTTTTAAAAATTATAATCCTGCAATATGTACGGGATTATAATTTTTAAAAAGTTATAAATTTAATAATAAATATATAATCATAAAATTATTGTATATTATTATAGATTATATGTACATTAGTCGAGTAACGTTATAATTATTATATTTTAACCAAAAAACGTTATAAATTTTATAATTATAAAAGTGTTTAGTATGTGAGTTTTGGTTAACAAAAATAATGGGATGAAAAATATTATTTATGTTAAAAGATATATAAATAAGTTCAAAATCAATAGTTTTCATGCATTAGGCAAATATCTATATCCTACGTTATTCAACTAATCTACGTAATTTTTTATGTTAAGATCTAGGTTCTAAGTTATATAGTACTTATTATCAATGATGTCACTTAATTTAATAAAAATATAATTTAACAATACTTAAAAAACCTATTAAATATGTCTTACTCCAAATTAAAGATTTTGAAATCCCATCAACAAAGAATCATAAATTTAAAAGAACTATTGAAAAAATAAAATTAAGATAACTAATTTTAACCAACTTGGTTCATATTTTCTTAACAAATTTCATATAATTGATATATATTATAATTAAATTTTATTGTGTTTGGTGTTGAGTTTTATGTGTATTATATATATATATACAACAATAGCTATATATATATATATATATATATCTATATTGCAAGCCTATTTAACTCATCTTACATTATATTAATATTTTAATATCTAACTCGTAATATGATTATAAAGACAATAGCTAAATAACTTTTGAAAATCAAGCTTAATTTAAAATTTTGGATTCAACCGCATAAAAACTATGGAGGCTCATGATTTTATAGTTTATATATATATATATATATATATATATTTTATTTTTTTTGGTGTTTATAATATATTTGTTAAAATACTATTTATTTATAATATGAGATTTAACATACTATATTTTAATTTTAATTTATGTTTTTACTTTTTTTAAATATACTATATTCTCTTATACTTATACAGAACAATTGACTTTTTTTAACAAAATAGTAAAATGAATATGAGAGAAAAATATAATAATTAAGAACTTTGTTATACTTTAATATCAAATTTTCTTTATTGAATATTTTGGTTATAAATTTTTTAGAAATATTTAAATAATTCTTTTTAGAAAAAACTCAAATTTTGAGATCTATATAATATATATTACCATTTTATCATAAATAAATATATTACTAATATATGTACTTTTTCTAACTCTATTTCATGAAATATTAATGTGTTGTATACATAAATATACTAAGTTATTTGAACATAAATATAAATTATACATAAAAATATATAAAGTACACATACAAAATTACATTCTTTATTGTACTTATCAAAATAATAAAAAATAATATATGTAAAATTTAAAGATAGTTGAATATAAATAAAAATATTTTCTAACCATAAATAAATAAATACTTTTAATAAATAATTTACCCACATATAACTAAATTTATCTTAGTTTAAAAAAAATTATGAAATTTAGTTTCCTATTTTTCGGATGAAAACTTAAGTCAATTATATTTTTAATGAACAATTAACTTTATTATTAAAAATAGCATTCCATGTAATTTTTAACAAATTTAATATTTTTCTTTAAAATTTGCTTCCCAAATAATAATATAGATTAAATATGAGAGATGAAATATAGTGATTAAATCCTTTAATAATATCATATCAGTTGTTATAAATTTATTTATTTCATTTGATATGTTGCCAAATATTTTAAAATTTTTGTTTTTGTTTGTAAACTTATTTAATTTTTCAGATTTTTATCTATCTATTTTAATCATAATTATTTTATTTTTTGCAACGATATTCCTAGTAACAATATAGTATAATATTATAAACATACTATTTAATTTATTATTACAGTTAATCATAAAATATTTCTATTGTTGCATTCATTTTATCAAAATTTTAAAATACTTTTATCACGATTTTTATTTATTACCTAATTATTTTTTATCGATTAACATATTTAAATTCAAAATTTAAATAAAAGTAGAGAAATTTAAGCAGAAATAAAAATTCTATGTTTTTAGGAGATATATTTATATGTAATTTTTATATTTTTAATTTTAAAGAGAAGTTCCATATTTTAAAGAGATATATAATTTGTTTTTATTAAAAATTTAGATTAATATTAGAATCAATGGTATTGTATGTAATTTTTTATAAAACTATTGTTTTTTTAAAATACTTTTCAATTAATAGTATAGATAGAAAAAAATATTCTCATCGCGTATGCTGCATAGATTTACTCATAATACTCCAATAAAACTAAAATTATTTTATTATCAATTTTAAAAAACAAAAAGTATCGTATTGACACAAAAATATCTAACCGGCTAACCCCATGTTTGAGACCCAACTAAGTGTCAAGCTTGATCTGGAAAGGATCCGCCTGACCCGAGTCATATGTTCACTGTTCACACAAAATGTAACGTAGAATCTGAACGAACAAGACCAGATCCAACAAAATAAAAAGAGGTTCTTCAAGTAGAAACATTAATTTTATAAGTCAAGCCCGTTTCTAATTACTAGAATCGGTCATTTGTTTGTGATTTTCGAACCCGCATCAAATCCACCATGTGGCAGTCTGTGATTGAGTAAAAAAAATCAGTCATTGAAACGAGAAAAACAGAGGAGTCGAGGCGATGAAGCGATTTTTTTTTTCACGAAAACATAGGTTGCTTCTCCGGCGAGTCTGGCCTTCAAATCCGGTTGTAGAAACCCAACGAAATCAAGATAAGTCATCTTCTAACACTCTATTTGCGTTTTATGGTGGTTAATTTAGTTGTTGGGTGTCTTTTTGATTTGATCAATTATGAAGCTTTGCATGTTCTGTTTATAAATCAATGATTAATTTGCTGCTTGTTTTGGTGAATTCTTTGTGATAGTTTAGAATTATGATTAGCTATGTGTGTTAAATTCATAAGCTGCTTGTTTTGTAAATTCTTTGTGAAGTTGTTGTTGATATGGAAGCTCAAATCTACCAGATTGAGAAGACAACTTACATTGCTGTTATTGTTGTTTTAAGATCCTTTAAATCTCAAGCAGATGCAATTTCATGGGTAATTTGTAGACACTGACTAATTTCAGTTTCTCCTTTTAGTGTTGCTTACCAATTTATAAGGTGAAGAATATGTTCGTTGTGAGAGAAATTTCTCTCACACCGAAAAATATGGAAAAGTGAAAAAATGATCAAGAAATCTGTGTTTTATTTCTGAACTCTCTCTATTATAATTTTTCTATAGTTTACAAAATGAATTTTGGAACCCCTTCATTTGAGTACCACCACCTCTATTTATAGCCTCACCCCCATTTATGAGCTCTCTTTACTGGCATTCATTGCAGAGATTTTCTTTGAATTCTTTACGTAATTGCTGATTTCTTCATTAATGAGGCGTGATTCGCGGAGGTTAATCTGGAGAGTGCTGACTGCTTATGCTCTTTTTGAATCATCTCTCCTCGTCAGCTCATCTCGCCAGCTCTCCTTGTCTGCTCATCTCGCCAGCTCTCCCTGTTAGCTCACCTCGTCACCTCATCTTGTCAGCTCCCTTAGTCAGCTCTCCTCGTCAGCTCACCTCGTCAGCTCACCTTGCCAGCTCTCTTAGTCAGCTCACCTCGTCACCTCACCTTGCCAGCTCTCTTAGTCAGCTCACCCCGTCAGCTCACCTCACCAGCTCATCTTGCCGGTTCTCCTAGTCAGCTTTCTTAGTGGGCTTACTTCTCTGGGATGGGCTTGGGAATCTCAATTACTNTTCCCCCCTTCCCCCCCCCCCCATCTTGTAATGGAAGGTCCATTATAGGATTCCAACCAGTCCGAGATTTTAGTCGTTTGTCTGATTCTCAGGCAATCAGGATATTCTGCAGATCATATCTTCTGGAGAGAATCGAGGGCCTTTTTAATTTCTTACCCAAATTAACTCTCTGCAACTTTCTATTTAAGCCCACTCTTCACCTCACTGTTGGATTTTGTGCAATTGACTCCTTAAGAATATTTTCAGGCAACTTTACTTTCATAATTTTTTCGTAAAGTTTTCTTCTTTCGTTTAGTCTTTGTTTTCCTCTAAATTTGTTCTTGAGTTCTGTTCGAATTCTTGGCTTTAATTCATCTTCTGGTGACTTTTGCTTGCTTGAATCTTTTTTCCGGTGACTTTTGCACCCAAAAACAGTTTTTGGACATTGATTGTGACCGTTTTTGGATCAAAGCTTCGCTTTTCTTATTTGTTCTTCAAGGGTTTTATTTTTCCAGGAAGTTTCAAAAAAATTTAGAAATCACACATTTTATCTAAAAGTTTTTTCTCTTTCTTTTTATACTTGTTGGTGAAAATAAATTCATTTCTTTTTTTATAAAAAAGTTTCTTATATTTTTTCTTTTGGGAAAAATACCCTTATCTTTTTTTTTTCTCCTCCACATATTTTTTTTAATCTTTCTCCTTCTCCTTCCTCCTTCTCTCTTCCTCTTTTCTCTTATCTTCTCTCCAATGGAGTCGCCTCTCTCTGATCCGAGTCGAACCGTTGCTTTGCCCGAGCCAAGCTCTCGCGCTGCTCCGCTCACCCGCGGCTCTCACGGGCCGGTTTCTATCGAGCTGAGCGCCCCCATGAGCCTAGCGCTTCCCGAGCCGGAGCGATGACTTACTCCTCCCAAGCCGAGAATGTCGCCGGACGCGTTCCTCTTCCTGATCCAGCTGCTAGCGACTTCGCCCGAGCCGAAGGAAGAATGTGATTCTCCTGATCCGAAGCGAAGATCCCCCGAGCCAAGCCGAAGCGAAGATCCCTTGAGCCAAGGGCCTACGACTTTGCTGGAGCTAATGCAAGGGTGTTCTTCTCCTGGCCTGATGCTAATGTACCTCGAGCCAAGCTGAAGCAAAGATCCCCTAAGCCAAGGGCTCACGATCTCCCCTAAGCCGAAGCTAGGGCACGCTTCTCTTGAGCCGACACGAGCGCTCCGATAACCCGAGCTAGGTGAGGTGGTCTCGACACCTATCGGGTCGGATTACACTCAAGTTTTATCCGAATCGGGTATGCTTCTTATCTCGCCTTGCTCTTCTCTGATCCTGAGCCGAGGCGCCTTTTCTCCCGAATTAGGTTGCATCGAGGTTGTCTCTTTTACTCCAGACTGAGATCCCTCGTCTCCCACCTCCGAGCCGCCGCTGTCGTGCTTTCCCGAATTGAGCACTCTTCCGTCGATCACTCCCTCGCTCAAGGTCAACATGTCACCTCGTCATGCTCCTACTCAATCTCCCGTCCTTGGTCCTCACCCACGTTCCAAGTTATCTCTGAACAAATTGATAGAGTTACGGAACGATTGTTGCATGCTGAGGGGTATTGAGCTTATCTCTCTGTCTCCCTTAGAGAACCCTGAGGTAGTTAGAGGTGGCCTTTGTTGTGCGTACAAGGTTTTCTTTAGGGAATGCGAACTCTCTTTCCCCTTTCCCGAGCTCATTATCCATTTTATGCATGATCTTGGGATTGCGTTAGCTCATATTTTCCCGAACATCATTCGCACCGTAGTGGGTTTGCAAGTCCTGCCTGAGGAGAATGGGTTTGAGCTCGATGTTGAATCCCTCGTCTGCCTTGAGTTGGTGAGCAGGATTCGCGATCAACCCAATTTTTTCTACTCAATGTCGAACCCCTGCTGCAGCATTCTCTCGGGTTTCCCCAAGAAAGATGAGGATTGGAACCAATTCTACTTTTACTTCCCCTTGAATGAGTCAACTTTTGGTCTTCTTTCCCACTATGCGATTTCGGATTGGTCCCCTGAACCCGATTAGCATAATCGGCTTAGGACTTTGCTATTTTGTACTTAAGTGTGTTTTATCTTTTCTGATTTCCAACATATCTTATTTTCTCTATGCAGCGCTAAATCGGAAGAAAGGAAAGCTCTCTAAGCTCTCTCGTGATCTCGTGGAATTTATTTGTGCTTGTAGCACGCTAAAGTACTGGTGGGGATCGTTCACTCTGGTTAGGATCTTCAAATCCAATATGCGCCTCGGGATCGTTGGTGAATCTCAGCGTCCGCCCCCTTCCGACCAAGCTGCCGGTTTGTTTACTTCTTTTACTTAAGGGTTTTCCTAAACTTACACACGCATCCTCTTAAATAATGTCCTTTAATTAAGATCTCAACAACATTCAAGATGCCGAGATGTCCTCCTACCGTGCCGCCAGGAAAGCCAAGAGCGCTGTTGCTTAGGATGCCGGCGTGAGGTACCCCTTTCTACCTCCTCCGCCCCAGCTGCTTCTCTTCCTGTATGCTCGGACAAGGGAGCAAAGAGAGCTAGGAAGGCTCCGATGGTGTCAGCTGATCACTCGGCCCATGCAAAACCGGGTCGCTGACTCGTCATTGCTCTGCCTGCATCTCAGGATGCTCCTCGGCCTAATGAGGGCGCTCCCTCCTCGCAATGATCCCTGAAGAAGAAGCTCTCAGAACAAGCGAATGTGCAAGGTGATGGAAAGAGGAAGAAGTACGACTGGGGTTTCAACTATAAGGCGAACTAGTCGATTGTTTTAGATTCGGATTCATCCTCCCACCTCTTTCGTCACTTCCGCTTTGAGGGCTGAGATGGATGCTAAGGAAGATCGGACTGAGATGCATGAGAAGTTCAAAATGGTAAGGTCTGAGTCCTTTGCGTATTTTCAGGAGAAGCTAGCACTTAAGGTTGAGAAAGCCGTTATCACATCCCGTCTCGAGGAAGAGGAGGCTCGTCTCAACGTGCTTACGAGTTCTCGAGATATTGACGCGGCACGGGCTAGAGACGAGTCGAAGAAAGTGGTTGCTGAGATGGTCCGCGATGGGATTGATCAGGTGAGACTCCACATTGACGCTCAATGTGCCGCCCGAGATTTTCTTGTATACTTTCGCGAAGTCAATTCCAACCTTGAGCTCCTCACAGATATTGAGAAAGGTGAGGTCTGGGATCTCAAAGCGGAAATTGAGATTCTTGATGCTGATAGCGAAGCTGCAAGGAAGGCGTCTGACGAGGCCAAGGTGAAGATTCCTCCTCTCGACTTGGAGGGATTTGTGTGGCTTTTTTCAGGATCATCGTCACCGCCCCCAGCTTTAGAGGTTCAGCCTTCCTCTCTTGCCACAACTCTGGTTCTTACTTCTGATGGGAGCTCGCATGTTCCCCCTCCAGACTCGGCCACCGATGTTCCTGCCACCACTTCATCCGACATTGCGGTTCTTATTGATGAGTTTGGGTCGAACATCGGACCCAATATGGATGAGTTGGTGGAAGAGATCCGTGCTGCCGCTGCAGAGGATCTTGCTCATACTTAGGACTGCTTTTCCGCTTTTGCCTTCATGATTTAGAGACTTGCGTTGTTTTCCCTATTTTCTTATGTTTTAGTACTTTTCTCGGGTTCACCTAGAGCTTACATTATATTTTCTAGACTTTTGTCATGTGTTGCTCAGGATGGCCTGATGCTTTATTTATTGGAGACTTTTGATGGATTTATTTAAGCATCGTTTAAGCTTTAGTTTAGTCTCTCTTTTTTTAGTCCGACCCTTAGGCCTTAAACCTTTTGTTAGCTTTTGCTTAAGATCATCCTGAACTCATTTTAATCTTTGAGCGCGGGTTTCGATTTGTGAACTTTTTTTTTAGCTTAGCTTTTGCTCTCACTTAGCCTTTATTTTAGCTTATTAATTAAGCGTTTTTTAGCTTTTGTTCAGCTTTTTAACTTAAGCTTTTGTTTAGCTATTTGACTTAAGAATTTTCTAGCTTTTGTTTAGATTTTTGACTTAAGCTTTTTGTTTAGCTTTTTTTCAGCTTTTTATCTTAAGCTTTTATTTAGCTATTTGACTCAAGTATTTTCTAGCTTTTGTTAGCATTTTGACTTAAGCTTTTTTTTTAGCTTTTTCTTTAGCTTTTTTGACTTAAACGTTTTCTAGCTTTTGTTTAGCTCTTTTGACTTAAGTATTTTTTAGCTTTTTTCAGCTGCTCGGATCGCGCTCCTTATGTGAGTGCGATTCGGGCTCCTTTTTAATATTTAAACGTCGAATCAAAAATGCAAGGGCTTCTTTATTGATGTGAACGAATTATAGAAACACCATCACGAACTCGGTTACAATGTTATCTTATACTTTTAGAATCAGAAGTATGCCTTAAGATGCATCACATTCCATGACCTCGGGACTTTGACGCCATCTTCATACTCCAGCTCATACACGCCATAGCGCACAACTCTCATTACTTTGTAAGGACCCTCCCAATATGTGCCTAGTTTCCCGGCACCATACTCGGCTGTATTCGAGAATACTCGCCGAAGTACGAGATCACCCACACTGAAACGTCGGATCCTTACCTGAGAGTTGTAATAGCGAGCCACCGCATGTTGATAGTTCTGAAGCCTTGCTGACGCTTGATCTTGCTTCTCATCTATTAGGTCAAGGCTGTCTATCATCATCTCATCATTCTTGCCAGGATCCACCGTGTTAACCGTTCTGCAAAGTCCAAGGACGGCAACCTCTGCATGAACTACCGCTTCCATCCCGTACACGAGAGAACAAAGTCTCGTCAGTCGTCTTCCTGGCTGTAGTTTGGCAAGCCCATAGGACTCCGTTAAGTTCATTGGCCCATCCCCCTTTGAAAGCTCCTAGCCTTTTCTTTAAATTGCTGAGTAAAGTCTTGTTTGCTGCTTCTGCTTGGCCGTTTCCTTGAGGATATCTTGGTGTTGCCTTGCTTAGCCTTATTTTCCATGTCGAACAGAACGCCTCGAACTTGGTTGAGATGACCTGGGACCCTTTGTCAGTTACTATCTCGTAGGGAAAACCGTGATGACAGATCACGTTCCGCCATACAAACTTTTGGGCTACCGTTTCGGTAATATTTTTGAAGGCTCCAGCTTCTATCCATTTGGAAAAATAGTCCAGCAAAACTAGTAGGNNCCCCCCCCCCCCCGGTCAAGGGGTGAAGTGGTTCAACGATATCCATCAACCATCTCATGAATGGGTACGGAGAGAAGATGGAAGAAATTTGCTCGACAGGTTGGTGTATGAACGGAGCGTGCTTTTGGCATTGCTCACACCTTCGCGCGTACTCCTCGCATTCCTTCACCATAGTTGGCCAGAAATATCCTAACCGTTTAATTTTCAGATCTACTGTCCTTCCTGGCGAGTGTGACCCGCAAAAACCTTCATGAACTTCCATTATGATGGTCAATGCTTCTTCGGGCCCTATTCACACAAGGTAAGGTCCTGTAATGCTGCGTTTGTAGAGGAGTCCCTTGACCATACAAAACCGCACACTTCTCACCTTTAGCTTTCTTGCTGGCCACTTGTCGTTTGGCGTTTTTCCTGTTGTAATGTATGCCTCGATCGGTGTCCTCCAATCCTGGTTCTCCTCACCCGAATCTCATGATATTTGCTCCTCTGTCACATCAACTTTCTCAACATTGAATGGATTGTTGGCATCCGAGTTGGGTGGGGTGCCATCAGATCCTATGTTTCTTGCATGTACTTGCTCAGGGTTAAGCCGACTGCCCACATGGTTATTCCTTTCGTCGGTGGCTCCACCCGACTCGATGTCACCGTCTTCTTGGTCTACTTCTTCATCTTCAGTTTTATCCAACACATCTTGAACATTGTCATTCAAACCAGTATCAGAGCTAAGCTCATTACCGATCGGAGTGAGGTTCCCTTCGATGACCTAGTCAAGGTCGAGGGCAGCGCCCGCAGCGGCGTCCCTTAGAATTTGTTCATAGCGTCTTCTCATAGATCGTGTTTGTATCGCCATGGTCCTTTATGCAATAGTTATACTTGGTGTTTTGATAGTCTCTATAGTTATCATTATTCGCACCAAGGGATCGGATGTTGATGCCAGCACAGCCAGCGCCGAACTATTTTCGCCTTGCGGAACTCTCGTCAACTCGAATCGGTTGAACTAACTTATGAGCCCTTGAACAACCTCTAAGTAGGCTCTCATTCTATCGTCTTTGGCTTCATATTCTCCACTAATCTGACTCGCCACAAGTTGAGAATCGCTTTGAGCTTGGAGATCTCTCACTCCAATTCCCAAAGCTAATCTCAAGCCGGCAATGAGCGCTTCATATTCTGACTCGTTATTTGAAGCGTTGAATGCAAGTTTGTACGATTGCTCGATCACTTCTCATGTTGGGTATTCTAGCCGTACTCCAACTTCGGACCCTGATCATGTTGACAAGTCGTCGACTTGGAGCCCCCAAACTTGCTGGGATGGTGATCCTTCTTGGACTCCAATTGGTAGCTCGACAATGAAATATGCCCGCACTTGCGATTTTGTGATCACCCTATTTTGGTACTCGATGTCATACTCGCTCAATTCTATGGCCCATTTAACCATTCTACCAGATTGGTTTGGGCCATGGAGAATTGTTTGCAGCGATTGTATCGTCATCACCACGATTGAATGAGACTAGAAATACGAGCATAGCTTCCTTGCTGAAATTACTACTGCAAGAGCTAGTTTCTCTGCCATCATGTATCTTGTCTCAAGAGAAACTAAACTTTTGCTGACGTAAAAGACATGTCTTTGATTCGTTCCGTCCTCTCAGATTAGTACTCCGCTTACTGCGACAGGAGACACCACTACATACAAGTATAAGGTTTCTCCCTGCACGGGTTTTACCAACACGGGTGGGTTAGCAAGATAATTCTTCAGCTTGGTGAATGCATTCTCGCACTGGTCATCCCAAAGAAATCGCTTGTTCCCCTTCAAGAGTTGGAAGAATGGAAGGCACTTGTAGGTTGATCACGAGAAGAATGTGTTTAGCGCAGTGATCCTTCCTGTCAAACGCTAGACTTCCTTTAGCATCTTCGATGATGGCATTGAGAGAACCGCAATTATCTGGTTTGGATTTGCTTCGATCCCTCTCTCAGTTACGAGATAGCCTAAGAATTATCCTGAGGTGACTGCGAAAGTACACTTCTCTAGATTCAGCTTCATTCCGAACTGATTGAGGGTCTCAAAGCACTTGGCGAGGTGCTGGACGTGTTCATCTTTTACTAAGGAATTCACCAGCATTTCATCGATGTAAACTTCCATGGTTTTACCGAGTTGAGATGAAAACATTTTATTCACCAATCTTTGGTATGTCGCACCGGCATTCTTCAAACCGAACAGCATAACCTTGTAGCAGTAAATCCTTTTATCTGATATGAAGGACGTCTTCTCTTGGTCTTCCAAATTCATAAGAATCTGGTTATATCTAGATAAGGCATCCATAAAGGAGAGTAACTGATTTCCCGCTGTCACCTCTACAAGCTGGTCAATATGAGGAAGCGAAAAGCTATCCTTCGAGCAAGCTTTGTTAAGGTCTGTAAAGTCGACGCATATACTCCATTTCCCGTTCTTCTTTTTCACGACCACGGGATTCGCCAACCACTCAGGGTAATGGACTTCTCTAATTGATCTGTTTCCCATAAGCTTTGACACTTCATCATTCACAGCTTGGGACTTCTCTGGACCAAGCTTCCGCCTTTTTATTTATCGGCTTAAAGCCCGCATCGACATTCAATTGATGTGAGATCACATCAAAACTTATTCCTGGCATATCACTGGTTGTCCATGCAAAAGTTTGCTTATTCTACCGCATGAACCGAATAAGCTTGCGCTTCTGCTCCCCCTTCAGCTGAGACCCTATGATAACACACTTCTCCGGATTTTTCGGGTCAAAAAGAATCTTTGTGGTGCGTCTTTGTGGGTCTTTGTCTTTACTTCCTTCTAGACGTGGGGCTATTTGGTCATCACCGGAACTTGGACTCAAATTTTCTTCTTTAAAAGAGCAATCCGAGCCTTTTAGTTTCTATTGAACCCTGGACTTGACGCCAGCCATTTAGCATATTCGGGAATTCTTCTAACTTCCGGGAGTACTCCTATGCCACCTTTGTTCGGAAACTTCACACATTGGTGATACGTGGACGTGATAACCTTCATTTCGTGGAGCCAAGAAGTTCCCAAAATGACATTGTAAGCTGCCAGCCGATCCACCACGGTAAACTAGATGAGCTTATGGACCCCTTGTGTAGACACTGGGAGTCTTATGGTGTCGAGTGACATTTCCGTCGTTCCACTAAATCCTGTTAAGGGAGTCAGAGGACCCCTCACTTCTGAGTTGTCAAGTCCCATTCGTTTAAGCGTATCTAGGAACAAGACATTCATTGTGCTTCTTGTATCGATCAATACTCGCGATACCTTGCAGTTAGCTCTGATGTCGAGTTCGACGACCAGAACATCATCGTGTGGTAGGTCTAGGTGAGAGGCGTCTTGCTCAGTAAAGCTTATCTCACTTCCAGAATCCGAAGTGTGTCTTGCTTTCCCAAATTTCGCTTTTCTCACATATGATTTTACCGAAGAAACTGATTCTCGGCAGTGCCTCGATCCCCCATGATGAAGTCTATACACTTCTTTTGAGAAGCCTTTGAAGTTCCTCCTTGTTCCAGACTTCGCGGCCTCTTCCCCGTGGGAGCTTCTCTGTCTTCTTCTGGGACTTCCATCTCACGAACAATTGCCTCCAAGTCGATTATACTTTTCAGCTCTCCTTTAGCTAATTTCTTACTAAGGAAATTCTCCAGCTTGAAACACTCATGCGTGGCATGGCCGTTGCATTTGTGTAACTTGCAGTAGGCATCTGGGTTGCGTCCTAGAATATGCGGTCCGTCTTTGCTCTCCTGCTTCCGCCCCCTTTCTCCACATTGTACGAGTGAGACCCCTTAGAGCTTTCTCAGAATTCTTTGTTTTCCTTTTTCTCGAATTTCTTCAGAAGGATGGTAGAATCGGAAGCTCCTTTTATAGTCTTGAATTTCTTGGAGAGAGGAACTTTCTCCTCTNAATGATGGAGTGTATCTTCAACCGTTTTCGACTTGTGAATTATCAGATCAAAACGGAAAGGGGACTCATGCCAGAGTCCGTGTTTGAGTGCATCTAGTGCCGTCGACTCGCTTACGCCGGCCACCTTCACTTTGACGCTCTTGAAGCATTCAATAAAGCTTCGGAGTGATCCATTTGGACCTTGACTTAGAGTCCAGAGGTCAGCAACAGAGGTTCCTTTGTCCATGAAAATGGAATAATGCTTCAGGAATGCTGTCGAAAACTGTGTAAAGTTGTCGATCTAATATCCCTCAAGATGGGAAAACCACTTAAGAGCCGATCCTGTCAAATTTTTGACAAAGAGTCAGCAATACCCTGCATCTTTCTCATCTTCGCTGCAATTTGCTGTAGTGACGGCATAACTGAAGGCTGTCATGTGCGCCTTCGGGTCCGAATTCCCTTCATAAACAGGGATTCTCAGTTTTTCCAGTGTCCCTTAACCGTCCGTCTGCAATACGTGCGATGAAAGGAGTCTTCCCTGTCTCCACGATCACGCGATCGATCTCCAGGGCCGCACTAGCGACTCTGTGGACCTTCGATTTCACTGCGAGGAGTTTGGCTTTCGCCTTATCAATAGATCTTCGGAGTGCATCGTACTCGCGATCCCTTTGCTCATGCGAACTCCTTCCTAGGTTGTATTCGGCTATCCTCACGAAGCTTGGAGTGTGCAGCTCTCCAGTGTCTCCTTGGGTTCTCTGGTTCCCAGATCTCCGGTTAGCGTCCAACGAACTCTCGCTTCTCCGCTGTGAGGGCGAAAGGTCCTCAGTTCTCCTGCTCGGATCCAGTGGATCGTTGCTTCTTCGGATCGGACCCGTAGGGTCACTAGTTCTCTAATTTGCGTCTAGCAAGCTCTCGCCTCTCTGCTGCGAGGGCGGGATATCCTCAGCTCTCCTGCTCGGATCCAGCGAACCGTCAACTCTTCGATTTGGATCTGTAGGGTTGCCAGCTCTCCTGCCTGCGTCCAAGAGGTCTTCAGTTCTCTGGCTCGGATTCGAAGAATCGCCAGCTCTCCAGTTCGCATCCAGAGAGATCTCACCTCCGAATCCACCACCTCATGCGTTCTCTTGGATCAAGACCATCGGTTTGGTTCTCCCCATCGAGTTCTTCAAAGCTCCAAGGCGAACCTCCAGATCTGACTGGACATTCGTCAAGGTCATGAGCCGGGTTGTCACATGCTTTTCGTGGCGGTTGAAGCGAGCGATGAGCGCTTTGCTTGACTCTTTTTTTCTCAGCAGATGCCACCAGTTTCGCCAGCATCATCTTCAGCTCAGCTAAGGAGTCCTGGTTCACGACTGGGGCCTCCTGGTTTGTTACGTCGACATGCTGGATTCCGATCTGAGTTTCTGTTGTTGTCTCTATTCTTATTCTGGGCAGAGTGAACGTTCTTCAGTAAATTCTCCATGATGTTTCCTTCCCTCCCCCCACACACGGCGCCAAAATGTGAGAGCAAATTTTCTCACACCAAAACATATGAAAAAGTGCAAAAATGATCAAGAAATCTATGTTTTATTTCTGAACTCTCTCTATTACAATCTGTCTAAACTTTACAAAATGAATTGTGGAACCCCTTCATTTGAGCACCACCACCTCTATTTATAGCATCACCCCCATTTATGAGCTCTCTTTAATGGCAGTCATTGCAGAAATTTTCTTTTGAATTCTCCACGTAAATGTCGATATCATCATAATGAGGCGTGATTCGCGGCGATTAGTCCAGGGAGTGCTGACTGGTTTTGCTCATATTGAATCATCTCTCCTCGTCAGCTCACCTCACCAACTCATCTCGCCAGCTCTCCTTGTCACCTCACCTCGTCAGCTCTCCCTGTCACTCACTTCGTCAGCTCACCTTGCCAGCTCCCTTAGTCAGCTCACCTTGCCAGCTCCCTTAGTCAGCTCTCCTCGTCAGCTCACCTTGCCAGCTCTCTTAGTCAGCTCACCTCGTCAGCTCACCTTGCCAGCTCTCTTAATCAGCTCACCTCGTCAGCTCACCTCACCAGCTCATCTTGCCGGTTCTCCTAGCCAGCTTTCTTAGTGGGCTTACTTCTCCGGGATGGGCTTGGGAAGCCCACTTACTTATTGAGCCGGGTGAAATTCCGAGAACCCGAACTGGGGGAATTTATATTCCCACATTCTTGTTTAGGAAAAAGAAAGTCTAATAACATAATGGTTGTTGTAGTGAAAGCTTCTTTCTTTTACCAATTATAAGCTAATTATACGGTTTAGGGATGGAAAGGGAATACTTCTTTCTTTTTCCAGTTCAAAGCATAAATCACTGAGTTCAAAACTCATAAATTCTTTGTGATAGTTGTGTGAATTCTCTGTGAATTCAAAACCTTCTGATTGTTAAAGAATTCTAAAGCTTCTGGTTGATTAGTGAATTACATCATTATTGGTTGTTGTAGTGTTAATGGTTGTTGTAGTGTTAATGTTTGATTTAACTAACATTGAATGCTAGATAACAACCAAAATTGTAGACCATCTACACTTTAAACTCAATGAAAAGGTAAACCAATCTTCATCACTCATCAAAAACTTTAAACTGAAACCCTTCTTCATCTCTGATCAGAAAAAATCAGAAATAATTTCTTTCATGGATCTTTTTTCTCAACCCTCTAATTTCTTAGAGCTTCTAAGTCAACAAGGAACCCATATCCCTATGGGTTTCTTTTCTCCTTCTGTTGGTCTTGAATCACCCCAAGTGTTACATTTTACTGAGCAAACACATACTCCTACTGTCAATGAGAAGAGAAGAAAGTGGAGTTCCATAGAAGATGTTGTTCTCTGTTCTTCATGGCTCAATACACCAAAAAATTCAGTGATAGGCAATGAGCAAAGACAAAACACATTCTGGAAGCGTGTATGTGTGTACTTCAATGTTGCTCCAAACCTGAAAGGTCTTGAGAAGAGAGAGCCAATGAATTGCAAGCAAAGATGGCAGAAAATAAATGATGTTGTTAGTAAGTTTGCTGGTGCATTTGAGGCTGCAACAAGACACAAATCCAGTGGTATGAGTGATTCTAATGTGTTGAAGAATGCCTATGACATTTATTTTCAGGTTCACAAGGTTAAATTCAATTTAGAACACGACTGGTTAGAGTTAAGGTATGACCAGCAATAGTGTTCTCTCTTAAGTGGAAATGTTGAGGGAGGTTCAAAGAAGAAGAAGAAGCTGAATGAACAAGAAGCAAGCTCCATGTTTCCAGAAGTTGAATCTGTTGAACCAAGACCAGAAGGTGTGAAGGTTGCAAAGTCAAAGGCAAAGGGAAAAAAGAATCTAGCCAAGCATAACACGTCGGATGTTTCGACGCCGTTTCAAAATGAATAAGTCCTTGTTCATTCGTATTGTTGATCGCTTGGACTCTCTGGTGAAATTCCATTTTTTTAAACAAAGAGAAGATGCTATTGGAAGGCTCGGCCTCTCGGCACTACAAAAGTCAACAACAGCAATACGTATGATGGCATATGGTTGTGTCGCTAATGCGGTTGATGAATATCTTAGGCTTGGTGCGACCACTGTGCTTACGTGTTTGGAACATTTTGTAGAAGAGAACATAATATATTTGGTGATGAATACCTAAGGAGACCCACACCGGAAGGTCTTCAACGACTACTCGACATTGGACAGATACGCGGATTTTCGGGGATGATAGGAAGCATCGACTGTATGCATTGGGGGTGGAAGAATTGTCCAACCGCATGGAAAGGCCAATATACACGTGGATCCGGAAAGCCAACAATCGTTTTGGAGGTTGTAGCTTCACATGATCTCTAGATATGGCACGCATTTTTTGGACCACCAGGTATGTTAAACGATTTAAATGTTCTTGATTGGTCACCAGTTTTCGACGATATTATACAAGGTCGGGCTCCAACAGTGAATTACAATGTCAACGAACACGAATATAACATGGCATCCTATCTTACGGATGGTATTTATCCAAATTGGGCTACTTTTATCCACTATATTCCAGCTCCACAAGGTCCGAAGGTATCATTATTTGCTACATATCAAGAAGCAGCACAGAAAGATGTCGAGCGTGCCTTTGGAGTCTTGCAAGCTCGATTTGTGATAGTTAGAAACCGACACTTTTCCGAGATAAGGTAAAGATGAGGAAGATCATGAGAGCGTGTATCCTACTACATACTATGATAGTATAAGATGAACGAGAACACTACACTCAGTTTGATATCTCGAACTTCACACAAATAGACCCAAGCCGAACATCGCAAGTCGATTTCACATTCTCTACAGATATGCCTTCAAATATCGGAAATATGATGAACAATCAATTCCGAGTTCGTGATCACACCGTACATCAACAATTGAAAGAGGATTTGGTTGAGAATATATGGCATAAGTTTGACACACATCAACATTACAATTACACGTTTTTCGTTTGTATTTTGTATTTTTTTAATATGTTTTTATGTATGACATCTTTAAAAAGATAATATAATGCAATAATTTTTTTGTTTCATAAAATATACAATTGTATAAAAATTAATTAGCCAAAATTTATGTTCAAATATTTTAATTAAACAAAATTAATTTTTAATTCTTAACAAAACCACATCGGTAGTCCTACCATTCGAAACACTAAAAATTAAGAAGATTCTTAATTTTTGAATCACTAGTTAATATTAATTAAAATAATTATTAGATACAGTTAGGAGTATCTATCTTTTTTTTTCATCAAAGAAAGTCATTACAACGAAAAGCAGAGGACATATAGGAATAAAAAATACAACCAACAAAAAAAGAGAGAAGACCACAGGGAACAAACGCCCAACCACAAAAGAGGGACCTAAAAACTCGAAACCAAACGAAGAGGCAGATTACCAAGAGGTCATTCGTTTCTCAGACTCAAGAAGATCCTGAATCCACAGAGGGGCACCAGAAGCCACAAAAGAGTGAAATTGATTTCTGGAAAGGACACTATTGGCTATGAGAAACGCTGGTCTGTTTTGGCATCTCGAGTCACAAACTAAAGACCAGTCATCTAAGCCTTGAGCTGCTAAGGAGAGATGATGCAGAGCAGGAGCTATAGCCGGCCACAAAATAGGAGAAAGGAAGCAAGAAGCTAAGTTAGAGTCTTCTTGAGTAAAAATCACATTACTGAAGTGAAGAGAGATCATGCTTGCAATATCCCAAGTGATGGCTTGGATCAGCGCATCAAATCTCGAGAGAACCCCCGGGATGAGAAAACGACTATGTAACAAGACCTCTCCATTTGAATCTCTCAAAATCTATGCCGCTCCTGAATATTGGAGATTCTTTTTCCATGCTAGTCCCACGTTACACTTTAACCATGCTGGTTTTGGGGGAAAACCAATGTTTCTGATTGTCCCTTACTGAAGAATTGATTGTAGGACCATGAACATCATGCAGAGATTGAGCTAAAAACCATTCGTCTGAATTTGCTTTGAATTTTGAAACAGAGAGATCAAAGCAGAAATCATTGCCTTCTATGAATTTGTTGTTCCTGTTTTTCCAGATTCCCCATAGTAACCACGAGATTTCATCGAGTCAAAGCAGAAGCTCATATTCTCAATAACAGAAGATGGGTGAAAACCTGTTAAAGGGAATGGTAATGAAGAAAGAGCCCAAATTTGCCTAGCCATTTGGATAAGTGAAAAGACAATGGTTAACGGATTCTTCTTCAACACCAAAATATAGACAGCCCATATCACCTCTAATTCCCCTTCTTTTTAAATTTTGCAGAACATGGATTGCGTTGTTGAGCACTTTCCAGAAGAAATTTCGGATTTTAGGAGGGGCTTTGATGGACCAAGCAGCTTCCTTTAGAGCATTGGTGTTAGGGTAATGAGAAAGCTCTTGTAAGGAGTCTTTAAATTTATGATCAAAGGCTACCCAATACGCGGATTTCACTGAGTAATAGCCTAATTTGGTTTTTTTTCCAGATGAAAGAATCCTCAGTTTGGTGAACAGGTTTAATTCTTCTTATCCTTTGCATATCCTCATAAAAAAAGAGATTCTGAATCTTTGCTTCATCCCATTGGCCTATGGTTGGGTTTAATAGGTCATTAACAACTAGATCAATGTTGGTAAATGGATGTTTCATTAGAGGAATTCTCTCGTGATCATCCCCTAACCATGCCTCTGCCCAAACTTTAATTGTTAGACCATTTCCAACTTTCTTTTTAATTCCTTTATGCAAAAGATTCCTGCTTTGGAGAATGCTTGTCCAAGCATATGAAGTTAGAGGCTGTTTTTGCATTTGGAGAAAAGATTCATTAGGGAAGTACCTACTTTTTAAGAAGGAAGAACAAAGACTTTCCTTATGATATAGGATTCGCCATACCTTTTTTCCAAGGAGGGCCAGGTTGAAAGATTCCACATCTCGAAAATTCATACCACCTAGTCTTTTGGGAAGACAAAGTTTGTTCCAGCTTACCCATGAAAATTTTCTTTTCCCTTCCAAAGTATTCCATCAGAACTGAATCATGGCTGAGGTTACTGCATTACAAGTAGTTATAGACAGTTTGAAACACTGCATTGCATAGATTGGCATGGAGAGAATTACAGCCTTTAGCAATGTTTCTTTTCCTCCTTGAGAGAGGCACCTTCCATACCACCCATTCAACCTTGATTTTATTTTGGAATTGATGTAATCTAAAAGTTTGATTTTAGACCCTGAAAACACCTCCGGCAGCCCTAAGTATTTGGTTGTCCCTCCTTCCTTGGAAATCCCTAAAATTTCCTTAACCAGAGATTTGGTTTGATCTTCCATTCTGCTTCCAAAGGAGATAGATAATTTATCCAGATTGATCAATTGACCAGAAGCTTCTGCATATATTTTTAAGATTTGATTTAGCTTTTGGCATTGCTCTACTTTGGCTTTGCAGATAAAAAGGGAATCATTTGCAAAGAGGAGATGACTAATTGTGGGACCTTGTTCATGGAATTTAAAACCCGAGAGAAGATGTTGGCTTTCGGCTTGAAGTAAGAGGTGAGACAACCCTTCCGCACACAAGATGAAGAGGAGCGGTGACAATGGGTCATCTTGCCTAAGTCTTCTTTGGGGATAGAACAAACCGAAGGGGTGATTGTTCATAAGGACGACAAAAGAAACTGAAGAAATATATTCCATCACCCAGCTTATCCATATTTTGTTGAAACCTATAGCTGTCAATAAGGCTTTGATATACGACCATTCTACTCTGTCGTAAGCTTTCGACATGTCAGATTTGATTGCTATGAATTCCTCTGAAAATGGTTGTAAAACTTTAAGACTATTGGTGATTTCGTGGGCAATTAGGATGTTGTATGAGATTAGACGACCAGCAACGAAAGCTGATTGGGTAACTGAATCTAGTTTGGAGAGATGAGGTTGTAGTCGATGAACCAGGATCTTTGAAATTATCTTATAGCTGAAGTTGCACAGGCTGATAGGGTGAAGCTCCGACATAGATTCAAGTTGATCAACCTTAGGGATAAGGCATAAGTGGGTAAAATTCCAGTCTTGATGTAATTTGGAAGATCTAAAGAAATCTTTGACTTCCTTAATTACTCTAAAACCGACAACAGACCAATATCTTTGGTAAAAATCACATGTAAAACCATCTGGCCCAGGAGCTAAACCAGGGTTTATAGAAAATACTGCCAATTTAATCTCTTCATCCGTAATTGATCTTGTCAGAGAGTTATTCATCTCATTCGAAACTCTTTTATTGAAGCCATTAAAAATAGAAGAAAAGTCTGATGGATTAGATGATTGGAAGAGATCCATAAAATAATTGAGAACAATTTCTCCTTTAAAACCTTCTTCTCTTTGAAACACTCCATTGGCATCTTTCAGTTTATGGATGTAGTTGTGAGCCCTTTTTGATTTAACTGAGTTATGAAAATATCTTGAGTTTTTGTCACCCTTTCTCAACCATTTGTCTCTACTCTTTTATTTCCAAAAGAGTTCTTCATCTTTGTAAGCAAGTGTCAGCACTCTTTTTAGTGCCCAAAGTTAGGAGTATCTATCTAACCAAAGCAATAAAATCATATTCCAATAATTCCAACGGCCATTATAAAGCAATAAAAAAAACCTCCCTCTCTCATCTTCGTATTCTCGTTCCCTCCAAGATCTCTCCCTCGATTTTGAAATTTTCTACTTCTATTGTTCTCAAAATCCGTTGGTTTCTGGAAAAAAGCGAGGCTAAAGATAATTATTGTTCCTATTAGGATCCAGATACCTGATTTGATATTCGACGCTGTTAGAAAGATTTCTCACCGATCATACTCAAATTGGTAATCGAGGAAATATCTTGTGTCGCGACTACGTAAAATGATCGATATGATAGGCAACATAGTTTCCAGTTCGATCTCGACCAAGAAGAACCCTAGGGATCTCGTTTTTACAAAATTAGATTTATCTCCAATCGTTCTGGGATCGCCTATCAGAGAACTTACTCTTTTTCCTCCAACTTCTCGGTATTGTTCAAAGATCTTGCCATTTTTGGTTATAGATGCTTTATTTTGAGTAACTTTGTTCCAGAATATGGCAGAGCATTATGTAGTAAGGACTAGTAGATGGCGTTCAGAGTCTTGTGCTAATTACTTTGCTCTCTGATCTTTTATTGATCCCTTATCTGAAGAAGAGAGTCTTCAGCAGCTCCAGGAACACAGGATAAGACAGATCTGGAAGGTATTACTTGGAGGAAGCACAAAGGATGTCGATGCAGGCAATCCAAATGTTTAAAATTGTAAGATTATCTCACCAATCTTCTTAGCATCCATAATACTATTAGATAGTGCAAATCTAATGCTGAATAGAGCAAGCTGAGAGTGATATTTCAGTTCATTTGCTGTTGAATTAAGTTCAGATTATACTACCTTTGTTGTAGACATGCTGAAGTTAAGCTTGAACTTGAGGCATTATTAAATATTTGTTTGTTTAACAACTCGTCATTCGGCTATTAGGTATTGTGAATGCTTTGCATCAGGAGTGTTCTGTAGCGACTGTGACTGTGCTGGTTGCCATAACAACTCTGAGAACTCTGATGTCAGAGAAGCAGCAATGGTGAATGTATTGGATCGCAATCCAAAGGCCTTCAGTGTAAAGCCTTCCAGTAACCAAATTAACACGCAGGTATGAGATTGAAGGTAAATTAATAGAATATGAACATCTACTTGCCATATGTTAACCTTCAAAGAGGTATCTCACATCTTCTGTGATTTGTAAGTATATGAAATGATCTCAGCTTTGTATTGTATAGTATGAGGCAGCACCTGATACTGAACTTGGACTGCTCTCGAGAGGCTGCAAATGCAAAAGAACCAAGTGCTTGAAGAAGTACTGTGAATGCTTTCAGGCTAACGTTATGTGCTCAGACAAGTGTAAATGCATTAATTGCAAGAACGTCAGTGAAAGGTTCCAGCCTTCTGATTTTGCCTGGGGACTAAACAACTGGAAGCTGTTTGATAGTCTGGAGAAAAATATGCTTCTTTCTAATGAAAGTAGTACCATTGTATGGGAGAACGATAACAATGTCAATGCTCTAGGACTTATTTCTCACAACACAGACTACTTTGGCTTTAATGACAATGTTAATGCTGGTTGTATAAATAATGCTTCTGGATTTTTTGCTCACAGTTTCCCACAGGTATACCAGAGGAGAAGACACCGAGAGCTAGCTGAGGCAAGTAAACAACACCAATATATTCAGAACAAAATACTTTTCTAAGTTCTTAAATTCAGTATAATTGTTCTCTCTGTCTGGAATAGCAGTTGAGTTCTTTTACATCTCCTTTAAGTTGGGAACCTGACAATTCCAATTTAAATGCTCTGGGTTCCCCAGTGTCTAGCTCTCCTAAGCTTCCTTACAGGTCCAGTTTTTGCATATCCTAGATGATATTTCCTTTTGCTTGACCCTTAAGTCAGAAGATACTAACTGTAATTATCGTAACACCAGAAAGAAAAAGTCCAGGCTGGGATATACCACCACGCTTCTTCCGGACTTGGGAGATATATGTTCACTTCTTTTAGCAGCATCTGAATCTGCTATAGCCAATGCAGGTATCAGTTCTATCACTTCTATCTTTACAAATCTCAACTTTATTGGATCTACCATTCTGTCTTGCTTGGATTATTCAACACACTTACTTCAAAATCTCACGCAGAAGAACAGAACAGGATATATATAAAATCTAATGATAAGGAAGACAACACGTGCATTGGGCTATCGAGCAACTCTGAGAGCCGTAACGTTGAAGAAGAAATACCATCCTGTGGAAGATTAATCGAATTGATAGATGCTCAATACAATGGAGAGGAAGATACCCAATCTAAGACCAAGATCAATGGTAATGAGACAGATATTTACATGGAGCAGGAAAGAGCAGTGCTTGAAACTTTTAGTGACTGTCTCCACAAGTTCATGGAGGTTCATAAGAGGTAATAACTCCGAATCATTTTCAAAATGTCTGGTTATAAATCAACAATCATAATCCATCCCTTCCATCATTAAAATCAAATCACTACACTTTTAGTTGCTATACTGTCACAGGTCATTAGGTCAGGTTCATTCAACAAGCTGAGAGCTGAAGCATACTTAACCAAAAAGCAGAGACAGATGAAGAACTCACAAATTGAAACCACAATAAACACACATCAATATTGAATAACCAAACCAATAGAGCAATGACTGATTAAGAGCACACTAATCAAACTATGATATTTTTAAATAAATAAATAAAAACTCTAAAATCTCTTTCATTCCCACAATGCAACTTCCATGAACCCATCCTCCGTTGCACATCCCCTGAACATCCCATTAGAGTTAAAACCACAAACCACCTCTCCTTTATTTGAAACAGCGATGAGTCCAGCGAACCCTTCGTCGAGTCGATGCTTAATGACGTAATCAACAGCTTCCTGGAGCTCAAGCCCTTTATATTCCATAACAGCTGACACGTCACGCGCTAGCGTCGACCTTATGATGGCTTCACCTTCTCCAGTACACGACACCCCACATAGCTCCGATGCGTATGTCCCAGCTCCTATTAGCGGCGAGTCTCCTATCCTCCCCATCATTTTGTTCATCAGACCACCAGTTGATGTCCCCGCGGCGCACCTTCCTTCTTTATCTACCACGACGCATCCGACTGTCTCCGGCGCGTAAATGCTGATTGGAAGACCATTCATCTGGATTGGACTGTCGGTAGCGGCTGCACCGGCGCATCCAATCGACGGGATCCGGTAATCAAACTGAAGAAGGAAATAAATAAATAAATAAAATCTGAGCATACAAAAACAAAATAAAAGAAAAACGTGCGGTGAATAAATGGACGGTCGAGATTTAGTCAATTGTACCAAAATGGAGTTAGCTTCTTTGGCCAACTGGAGCATCCCCACGTTGTCCTCCGTCACAAAGTAATCGTTCTCCACGATTTCAACTCCCTTTATTTCCCATATTAGCCAATCAATTTCGGTTAGAAAAAAAGTTAAACCGAGTAGTGGTTAAGAAGAAAAGGTTGAAGGGTAAAAGTGTAAATAAAAAACCTGTTTGCGGGCGAAATCCTCAGCGCCAGAGAAAGCAAGGTAAGAGTGGGGAGATTTGTCCATGACGAGACGAGCCAAAGATATTGGGTTCTTCACGGTTGTAATCCCCGAAACAGCACCGCATCGTCTCCTCGTACCGTCCATAATGCTCGCTTCCATCTCCACCGTCCCTTTCTCCGTCAAAGCTGATCCACGTCCTGAATTAAACAGAGGATCTGTCTCCAATTCTCTCACCTGCACAGATCGTAAAAATCAATAAACACGAAAAGATTAACAAAGGAAAAGTTAAAAAATTAGCTATGAGACAAGAGACGTACTACGAGCTCAACGACGTCAATGGCAGAGATATTAGAACGCAAAGCTACTATGCCGAGGTTAAGACAGCGAGTCAAAAGCTGTTTTGCCTCTTCTTGTCTCTCGACGGGAAGATTAGGGTCGATGCCAGCGCCACCGTGTACTGCAATTGCCCATCGACCCATTCTCTCTCTTTGATTTTTTTTTTTCTTTTCTCTTTTACAGTTTACACCACAATGATGGGAGAAAACAAGAGTCGCATTAGGTCGTTTATATAGAGCCTTTGAGGGCAGACCAACAATTGAGGAAGTGGGGTCAGCTGCTTTTATTATTATTTACCCTTTAAAAATATTTTAAACCAATTTAAGAATTTATTAAGAACCAATTCTTTAGTTAAATAAAAATTTTAATCTAATTACTAATTGATCTTGTTATGATTTTTATATCCCAATAGTCGATTGGAATTCCTTTTATAAATACAAAATATATTCCACAATTTTTGTTGTTGTAACCAGAAAACGGTGGTTCGCAATTGTAACATTATAAAAATATCTCAAACAGAACAAAACAGTCTTCGGAATTTGGAACTGCAGTTGTTTTATGAGTTTCAGTGTTATATGCATGCAAGAAAAGATCTCATATTTGTCTTATCTTACCAAGTAGGACATGAATCAGTTTTAATAAAATAAGCTGAAATAAATAACTAATTCTCACAACTTGTGAAATAAATTAAATCCAAACAGGCACATATTTTACATATTTTCCTTTTGTTTTGGTTTTTTGTTAAAACAAATGGTCTCGTATGATCATCAATTTTCTACTAATTGACGTCAATCCTCATTGTTCAATATTATGTGTAAAGTTTATCTTGTGGCTTATTTGGGTCCAACTCGACAGGTTGATCAGATTTTTTCTTTCTAAATTAATCTAAATCTAAAGTAATTATATTGCATCATATTTTTCTTATCTACGTCGCCAAAAAATAATATATATATATATATATGACCTCATATGCATCGAATCGGTGTTATTAATAGTGCTCTATTTAGTCACTAGTATGGTTGAACACAGGTATAAAAACGTATAAATACTTATACTCTCTTTATTTCTCAGAATCAAACATTAATACGTATCAATAAAATGGCATATATACCAAAAATACATTTTTAACAATTTCAAAACAGCATCGCTACAAGGAAAGGAAATAACATTTTCTCTTCCATTGATAAGGATTATCATGTTTCGTTTACAAATTGTAGAGTTGTTACTATGTAATGAAACTTTCTTTTCGTGACAAAAAAAATTGCATTGCTACGACATAACACACTACAAGAAAACATGTCAAAATATGATCGAAAAAACTGACGGATATAAATCCGTCGATAAAACCGACGAAAAATCGACGAAAAAGAATCCGTCGATTAACTTATCGACAAAAAAATCCGTAAAAACCGATGGAAAATCGACGGAATATCATCGATGGACTAAATCCGTCGATTTTCCGTCGGTTTTTGGGACAAAATTTGCCCGTTTAAATGTGACTGTTTTTAGCCGTTGCCAAACGGCTATATTCACAGGTATTGACGGAAAATCCGTTGGAGTTCCGTCAATATTTAGTTCTATAAATTCAGCACCCCTCCCATTCCAAAATTCACAACTTCACAAACAAACTTATAAAATGTCCACTCCACCTTATTTTCGATCATGGATGGATGGTGAACGGATGAATCCCGAGACAAAGCTTTTGAACGAGGAATATGCAAATGGTGTTATAGAGTTCATGGAATTAACATGTCGACAACCTCGAGAACCAAACAGTCGTAAGTTAAAATATTCATGTTCTTTATGTCGGAATTCTCGCAATATCAGGATCGATATAGTATGGCAACACTTATATATGAATGGTTTTATGCCGGGTTATAAGATTTGGTATTTACATGGAGAACGACCAGATATTGTTGCTAGTAGTAGCGGTAGCGAACAATTGGCCGATAGAATAGAAGAACTTAGAACGAAATTAGATTTTGGGGCACATACAGTTCAAATGGTTAATGATGTTTATAGGGAAAATATAAAGTCGGCGCAAGTTTCAAATGAAGCACCTAATGTAGAAGCGCGACAGTTTTTTTATATGCTAGACGCATCGAATGAGCCATCATATCGAAGATGTAGAGATGGCCATTCGCCTTTATCATCTGCAAGTAGGTTGATGAGGATAAAGACGGACTATAATTTGCCTGAGAATGCAATTGACGCAATAGCCAATTTATTGAAGGATATATTGCCAGAGGATAACAATGCTCCGGGTTCATATTAAGAGATACAAAAACTTGTTTCTAGGCTTGGATTATCGTATCAGGTTATAGATGTGTGTATCGACAATTGTATGATTTATTGGAGAGAAGACGAGAATCGGAAAATTTGTCGATATTGCCGCAAACCAAATAATAAGGATACCGTCTGTAGAGTTTCAGTGTCTTACAAGAGGATGTTTGTTGACAGTTTGATTTCAGATGTTGGTTACTGCTCCACCTGGTACTGAATTCAGTGAAGAACCTCTCTCGATGGTCCCAGAACTCGTCAATTCTACTATTAAGAAGATCATACTAGCTTTAAATATACAAACATAGACATTTTCTGTTGTTTGTGTATCTATAAGCCTCCACCCGAATAAAGTCTTTGTGTTGTTTGTTTTTGTTCTTCTTGTTTTATTCGAACCTTTGAATCCCATTTTGGGTTTTCTATACTCTTTCGAGGGTATTTTTATTTATGTATTGAATAATAATTGGAGGCTTAATAATAATGGTTTCTTTCTTCTTCTTTCTTGAGTCATCAAATTGTTACAGAATAGCAAGTTAGTATATTTAAAATATTAACTTAAATTTATAATTACTAACATTAAATCTTTAAATCATATAGCAACAATTCAAATGGAGTCCTGCCAAGACCCCTTAAGTGCGGAGTGAGTCCAGGTCTAAAGCGGTGTAGACTTACTCTAACCACATGTATTTGTGGAAGGACACTTGGTACAAGACCGAACAGAAGCACACACACATACTTGCAAAGCTCCTTACTCCATTCATAGAGTAGTGGGAGATAGAAGAGACGAAACTAAAGTCGAAGAAGAACTCAAAGAACCGGTGTAGCGAGCGGGACGGTAGGGGGATGTCTACTAGCAACGCTGGTGCTAGGAGTTCGTTCACCCAACAGGGTGATCTAGTATGATTTAAAACTTGAATCTAATAAATTTTTGGTTTTGATTAATACTATCTAACTTTTAAACTTTTATTTGTTGAACATCGGGCTAAGACCGGCCACGAGCCGTCACCCCTTGATATTATAGAAGATCTCCACACGAACAAGACGACTAGAGAAGTTCATGACGCGCTGGCTCGTGAGGTTCTCGAGACCTATAGCGTATCTAGGAGATTCGTTCTACTCAGGCATCTCAAAGGGAAAGCGACGAGATCCCCATGGAGACGGTATATGAAGTAGTTTCTTAGGTAAATAATATTTAAATTTAATTATACATTATTGCATATTATTGATACTAATACAATATTATTTTCTTATTTCAGACTACGAAGAAGTCCAAGGACCGGATGTTCGGGCTCGGGAACATGGCTGGTTATTGCTTTCCAGGATCGGGATCCCGAGCTGCAACGGCTCATTATGAGGAGTTGGGGAGGAAGAACAAGGAGCTGAAGAGAATGAAGATGGAAATGGATGCACAACCAAAGCAGATAGAGGAGATGAAGGATGTCCAAGCAGAGCGCGATGCTCAGATGGAGGCGATGCGGGCTTCACAAGATAGGATGGGAGAGTTTATGAGACGTTTTCATCGGTAGATTAATATTGTTATCCTTTTGTATAATTACAATTTTTGGATTTTTAGAATATTTTAAATTTTTATGAATATTTTAATTTTAATTTTATATATTCTGAATTTTATATTAATTTTAATATTTTTAAATTTTATTTTTTGACAAAATCTTAAAATTTCCGTCGATTTTTTATAATATTTTTTAAAATTCCGTCGATAATAATCGACGAATTATTATCGACGGACTATTATCGACGGATTATCGACGGATTATTATCGACGGATTATCAAAGGTAACAATACGACGGATTAAACCGTCAGTAATACGTCGATTATGGTCCGTCGATAATTATTTAAAACCGATCATCTATAAACGACCGACAACATCCGTCGAAAATCCGTCGATTTAGCCTCTTTATAGACGAAAAACCGACGAATATGTGCGTCGGTTTCACCGTGTTTTCTTGTAATGACAATAATATTATAAGAAATGTTCATTTCGAAATCGCAAAGATTTTTGCTAAGAACAAAAACTAATTATATTCCAAATAAAAAAAAAATCTGGAAATGAATATATATAGTTATTATTGTGACTTCAAGAAATAGTTTATCTTCTTATAAAAAATTAATATTATCACTAAAGTTGCTTATCGTTTTTTTTTTAAAAAGACATCGACAAAAGTTAACATAAGTTGATTAATCTAGTGGTATAATCATTCGCAACGTATTTTCATACAAGAGAAGCTGGAAAGTAGTTGTGGTAGGCACTTGTGAGCAATGAGCAGGATCCTATGCATTAGCAATAGTTATTAGCCGCAGTCCGCAGAATCTATTGTCTAAAAATGTTTGTTTATTGATAGCCAGTCAGATCTTTCTCTGTCCGAAAATTTCTCATCATGTGTGGAAAAGGACAGAGTCTAGTGAGATTAAGTTGTGGATTCCAATAGATTCCGTCACGTGAAAAACTTCAATTAGTAGACGTCTTCTCTCTTCTTTCTTTATTATTGAGTGCCTCTCCCATTTCTTAGGGGTCAATATAGATTCCCCCACTCACCCGTGGAATCTTGTCCTCTCATTCATGTTTTCAATCCTCTTCCTCCCTTCGCGCCTGTCTACTAGATTTCTTTCAAAGTTTTAATTATTTTTTAGTATAGAAAATACCTTAAAAAAACATTAGTTTAAGAAGTACGTGTTTGATTGCTAATTGAGTTCTGATTTTACTTCAGTTACCTTGAAGAGATTTGCTTTAATTGGTGCGGGTGATTACGTTTAAAAAAGAAACACAATACATCTTGCTCTTTTTTGGTAAAACTGCAAATTATATTTTTTACTAACATTTTGTTTGACATTCAAAAACATTATTATCAAAATAACAAACATATATATATATATAGAGTAAACAAAATAACCGATATCCAAAATCCGAATCAAGCCAAAAAAAATATATTGTTCCGAACCCGAACCAAATTATGAAATTACCAAATAAATATCAAAATCTATTATTCGAATTACTGAGACGGAGTACGAACTAAACCAAAATTTTAGGATCGCGACCAAACTATCTAAACTAGCCGAACTTTATCATAAATAAATAATATATTTTTAATTAAATATAAAAAATAATAGAATTACATATATTTAAATTACCTATAAGTTAAATACAACTTATATATTTAAATTGCCGAAAACTCGAAAAAAATACCGAACCAAACTAAATACTTGAACTTTCAAGCATATGTAATACACAAACTAATAATAAAATAAGAACAATTTTTATTTATAATTTATAATTTCAAATTATGAATTAATTTATTTATTTTACCACATCTTTTTGGAAAAACAAAGAATCTGCACCGCTTATTTTTGTTACCATTCAAAAATAATTCCGCGCTAAATTTTTACGAACGCACTTGTCCCAATTTCTGCAAAAACCTCAGTTGTATCGTATCATCCTGCTATTTTTTATCCGCTCCGCTTGATTCACGATTACATAAAACTAATTGACAAGCCGTACTATATGCATTTATAAAATATAACTTACCAAAATTATATATATATATATATATATATATGATATTTATTAGTTAAAATTAATAAATTAAATATGGCCAACCAAGAATGGCTAGATCATTATCTAAGATTTTATCTTAAGTTGTTACTTTGGAGTGGTTCTGATCACATGCCATTACTCCTGCACACTGATGATACTCCTNGGGGGGGAGGCTCTTTAAATATGAAAAGGTGGGAAAACAATCCCACAAGTCGCTAAGAAGTTCAATTAATATGGGAGTTGCATCAACATCATTTTCCACCAACAAAATTTTCAGGCTTATTGCGAGATTGCAAAAGAGGTTTCTCTAGATGGAAGTTTCAACAATCCCTGAATTCTGACGAGACTTTACAAACATTAAAGAAGCAGCTACATGAGGCCTATGAAGCTTATCCCATCAACTATGATTTAGTGGGCTCAATTAAGAGTCGTCTTAGGCATGCTTCCAAACATGAAGAAGAGTATTGGCGTACGAAAAATAGGATACTCTGGTTGAAATCTGGTGATAAGAATATCAATTACTTTCATTCAAAAGTGAAGCAGCGAAGGAAGTATAAGTGAATCACCATTATATTAGATAATCGGAACATAGTACAAACGGAGGACCATGACATTCAAAATGTCTTTATTCAATACTTTAATGATCTATATTGTACTTCGACCCCTATTTCACCATCTGATTATGATCTCTTCTCTGATTTGCCTATCAAGGTTACTCAATGCATGAATGATGATCTGGTCAAAGCAGTTTCAGATGAAGAAATTTACTCAACTTTGCAACATATACACGAGGATAAGGAACATGGCCCCAATCGTCTAACAGCAGGTTTCTACGAATATCACTGGTCTTCTATACATCAAGGTGTGACTACTTTTTATCAGCATTTTTTCAATCATACATCTCTTGATCATGGTATTAATTATACCCATATATGTTTAATCCCAAAACAACTGAAACCTCAGGCTGCTAAAGATTATAGACCCATCAGTTTGGCGAATGTAGCATATAAGTTGATAGCTAAGATTTTGGCTAACAGATTAAAACGATGGTTGCACTGCATTATATCTGAAACCCAATTTGCCTTTATCCCATCTAGGCTGATAAGTGACAATGTACTTATTGCACAAGAACTGATTCATTCAATGAAAACTCGAACTAGAAAAGATTCTTATATGGCAATGAAGTTGGATATTACTAAGGCTTTAGTTTGATAAAATATAGTGGGATTTTCTGGATTTCATGCTAAGGAAGTTGGGCTTTGCAGATAAGTGGTGTTAATGGATCAATTTGTGCATTAGAACAGTCTCATACTCTGTTCTCATAAATGGCCAGCATGTGAGATTCATAAAACCCTCTAAAGGATTACGCCAAGTGGATCCTATCTCACCGTATTTGTATTTGATTTGTGCAGAAGGATTATCCTTTCTACTACATAAGCTTAGTACACAAAAGAAAATTCATGGTTTTAAGGCAAGTGGGAATAGCCCTTCTATTTCCCATTTGCTTTTTGCCGATGACTCTCTTCTCTTTTGTACAGTAGATGAATTAGAAGGGTCTTGTTTGATGAATAAATTGAACTTGTATGGCAGAATATCAGGGCATCATGTTAATATTCAGAAGTCTACCATTCTTTTTGGCAAGAACTGTACCCCTTCACAGCAACTATCTATGCAAAAGATCACTGGAATTAATAAAGTAGGCGATTTTGATAAGTATTTGGGACTTCCAGAGTGGATCAGTAGTAATACCACCATATTTTTTTCCTATATCATGCAACGTGTTAAGAATAAAGTAGAGCATTGGACTACAAGAAATTTATCCCCGACAAGAAGAGAGGTCCTCCTAAAATTTGTTTTCACTGCGCTTCCAGCATATACAATGCAGTGTTTCATGCTCCCAAAGAAGATACTAGCAAAGATAACAAGTATCTTGAGGAGATTTTGGTAGTCTGGTTCAAATGGTCAACAGAAAATTCCATGGGTTTCTTGGGCCACAATTACAAGATAAAAAAATGGTGGAATAGGCATTGGAGATCTTTCTGATTTTAACTTGGCACTAGTCACAAAACAAGCTTAGCAGGTTTTATCAAGTCCAGATACATTGTTCAGCAAAATCTACAAAGTAAAGTACTATCCCAAATGTACATTGTTAGAGGCCCAACAAGGTTCCCATTCTAGCTATTTGTGGAGAAGTATACATCAATGCATCCCTCTTCTTAAACAAGGTTTATATTGGACTGTTGGAGATGGGCGTAGAATTAGAATATGGAGAGATAAGTGGATACTAAAGCCAGAACCATCATGTGCATGCTATCATTCGCTGGTCCGGTTATTCTCCCACTGCCAAAGTTTCAGATCTTCTTACATCTGATGGTAATAGGTGGTTCTTGAAAGTGAAAATGGTATCAGGAGGCTGATGGAACCAAGAGTCTAACGGAAACAAAGAGTTATATAGGAATCAACAGCATGATTACGGTAGCGCGATTCTCAGAGGAAAGTTGATGTGGTGTTTATCAAAAGATAAAGGTTCTAGATAGAAGATCAAGATTAGAAAGATTGGAGGTTGGGACTGAAGAAATTTTCTAAATCGTAACAAAAGGATTAGTGCAAGAATATCTTGGAAGAAGATATTCAAAAAGAAGATTTTTATTCTAGAAAGAATTAATATTGGGGTTTTTTCTTTAGTGTTTTTGGGTAGACTTTATAAGGAGAAAAAAATGTTCATAACGATTTAACACTTTTAGATCTTTATACTTGCAAGTCTTACGTTTTAAAAGCTTTGATTCATAAAGTTGTTTTAGGTGAGTGTTCATTACTCTTGAGACAAATTACGAGCGTAGATATTTTTGGTTAGGGGTAAAAGGTTATTAAACTTGTAGGTGACAATGTAAAGGAGTTTATGATTGTGTAAAACTTGTTTGGGATTAAATCTTTGTAGAAAGATTGAACAAACAAAATTTAATAAAGTGTTTTGTTTTGTTAATTCAAATAGTTGATTGATTTACTAGTCTCTATAAATTTTCAATTGGTATCAGAGCGGATCACCAACTAAAGGATTTGTTTATCCTATAACAGGTGAGATCTTGCGACAAGTATGGAGAAAAATCAACACTTTGTAATGATTAACAAACCATTGTTACTTGATTCTTATAATTATGATTATTGGAAGGTTCAAATGACACAAGTCATTCAAAACATTGATATGGATGCATGGATTGCTGTAGAGGAAGGATGGGATCCACCGAAAGTGCAGAATAAAAAAGGTGAACTGGTGGTAAACCTATAAAGGAATGGACCCTGGCTGAGAAAAGTGAAACCAAGGCAAACTCACAAGCACTTCCCAAGATATTTACCTCTCTGCCTATTAATCAATTCACCATGGTTCAAGGGTGTACAAGAGCTAAAGATTCTTGGGATATTCTAAAATTTCGTATGAAGGAACAAGCAGTGTGAAGCGTACCAGAATTGATATGCTTGCTCCTGAATTTGAAACACTGAATATGGAGGAACATGAAACTGTGAATAAGTTCAGTCGGTAAATAAGAAGAATAGCACATGAAGCATTGGTGTTGGGAAATATTTATAAAGACAAGAAGCTGGTTAAGAAACTTCTTAGAAGTTTACCTAACAAATTTCAACCATACATGTCTACAATTGAAGTGGCATTAGATTCAGACAATCTAAAGTTTGATTAAGTTGTAGGGATGATGCAAGCATATGAGCTCAAAATCAAGAAGAAAGAGATGGTTGCATCTAAAAGTATATCTCTTATGTTTACTGAAAAGGAAAGTAATCAGGGATCTGAGTTGGAGGATCAGGTTGGTCTCATTTTCCTGAAGTACTTTAGGAAAGTTGAAAGAGGACAAAAGAAGAATAACTTTAATTCTAATCATGGAGATCAAGAAGCATAAAGGGGTGAAAACAATGTCTTGAGTGTGAAGGTTTTGGAAACTTTAAGTTAGAATGTCCAACTTTGAAAAGACGAGGTACAATTCAGTGCTATGAATGCAAAGGATTTGGTCATACCAAGAATGACTGCGTTGGAAGAACCAAAGGAAGTGCAAACGAGAAGTCATTGGTTAGTCGGAGTGAGAGTGATTCAGATGAAGAAAATGAAAATAGAGATATTCTGAACAACTTTGTTTCCTTTCTAGGGATCATATAGGAAGATGTTGATGAGCAAGATGTTGAATCTGATGAAGAGATTAATCTATCTCTTGAAGAAGAAAACATGATTCTGGTATAACATTTGGTCCTAAAGAGTAATGAAGTTAAGCGTTTAACTGATGTAATTGATGGTATGATCAGTGAGAAAATGAAGCTACAAGAAGAGATTGAAAACAAAAAACATAAGAATGAAGTTACGAAAGGGCGACTGCAAGAACAGTTGCGAAACATCAAGATGTTGAGCAATAGAACTAAAGACCTAGACAAGTTGTTGTCAGTAGGAAAAATGGGCAAAGATCATTGGGGTCTTGGTTAAAATGGAGGTAATCAAATCAAAGATACCAAGTTTGTTAAAGGGCAAGGAAGCACACAAGTTCAACACAAGCTGTTGGAACCAAGCCTTATCAGAAGATTGATCGTGTTTCAGGATGCTGGTATTGTGGCAAACCTAGATATTTCAAGTATTAATGTCATCGGTTTATGAATAGAGTGTCATCTCTTATCTGGGAAAAACATTTTTCAAGGACAACAAGTGCCGTCAAAAAGTATGGGTATGGAAAAGTGATTTATATCATGGTCTCAAGAAGGAGGTAAAGAGAGAAGTACCTAAGAAAAAAGAACAAATGGTGTGTCATGTAGCGTTCTCGGCTGAACTAAACACAAAAGAAGAATCATGGTACTTTGATAGTGGATGTTCCAGGCATATGATATGTGCCCAAGAAAAGTTTGCTAAGTTTCAAGAAGTCTTGCCAGGAAAAGTCACTTTTGGTGACAGTGCTAGAGGAAAATTAGAGGAAAAGGAACAACCAGAGGAAATGATCAACCAAAACTTGTTGAAGTATATCTGGTAGATAGACTCAAATGTAACTTGATCAGTATCAGCAGTTGTGTGATGAAAGTCTGGAGGTTACGTTCACAAAAATGAGATGCAAAGCCATTGATGAATCATGTATTGTCAAGTTGGAAGGAGTCAGATCAGGAAACGACTACTACATGTGGAAACCAAGAACCAACTATTTGAGTGTCATACAAGACTCTGAAACAAACTTTGTCATCAGAAGTTAGGTCACCTGAATATGAGAACTTTGGTGTTGAGAAGTCAAGTGATACATTTGAAACACAATCACTCAATGTTAGAAATAATAAAGATCATGATGACTCTACAAAGGAAATAATATATTCCCGAAGAATGGGATTTATGAACAAAGACTTGAAACAAATTCAGGATAAAGGCATGACAAAGTGAAAGACTAGTCACACATGTTACCAAACAGAGGTATGCGTCACTTAAAGAATATCTCAATTAAAAAATGTGGTCTAAACTTGAATTTGAAAAATAACTAGCTAAATGATCCCACTTAAGAACTAATTTTCCAAATTTCTGAGCTTTAAAAATCTAGAAAAAGTGTTGACTGGCAAATTTGGGTCACTTAGGAAAAATATCATGATCGAAATTTGACTGCTTGGTGATCTAAGTTTAGTTAATTCAAGTTTTTGTTTCTATTTAGATTTTTTCCCACTAAACTTGTATTGTCATATGTGGGCAATCGGTGTGTTAAAAATTTTTTAGGCCCAAAAGCCCAGTTGTGTTGATTTTTTTTTTTTAACGGAGATCAGGAGTCGTTGCAGATTTTTAGAAAGGATTGAATCAAGAAGTTAGAACGATAATCTCAAATCATTCGTTCAAAATTCTTTTATTCTTCATCTCTCTTGTCTGAGAAAAAGAAACTAGGGTTTCTCATTCCGTGCAAACAGTCATATTCATGGAGAAATTACTCAGAGATTGATATCACTCGGTTTTAATGCCTTATAGTGGATATTTATACTTGTTATTTGGCATTATCCGAGTGTTTTTCTTGTGTTTTTGGTGTATTTTTGGGATATTAGGTGTTTGAGACATTCTGAAGCAAAAATGATGGTTTTCAGAAGATTTCAGGTGCAAATGGACAAAACGAAGATGGACGGATCGATCCAAACTGAAGAATGATCATCCATAGATGAAAATATGAAGAGATTGATCGATCTAGGTCATGATGGATCGATCCAAGTCTCTGGAAACTTACGTAAGATCAGATCGATCAATCCTATCTTAGATTGATCGATCCCGGAGAAAGAAGAACGATGGATCGATCGATCCCTTTGCTCGAGCCAGATTAAAGATAACCAAAAAAACGCAATTATCCTCAAGACTTATCAAGATTTTCCTTATTGGATTTGGTTTTATTTATTTTATTTTAGACTATAAAAGCCTTTTGGATTATTTTATTTTTATTATCACATAATTGACATACAATCACACTTTTAGAATTCAGAATTTTTAGAGAGAAGAGATCTCAATCCTGTATTTGGAGAAGATTTCTGAACTATTTTCTATTTTAACTGATTTGATTTTTGAATATACTTTTCTCAATGATTGTTGTTGATTGCTTAGCTATGTCTGAGTAGTCGCCTTGTTAGGTTTTAGGGGTTTCCAAGGGAAACCAAGTTTGATAGTTAGGGTTTGACATATTGGATTGAATTTGTTGGGTTCTTAGTCTAGATTTGTTACTAATGCTTAAATTAGCTTGATCACCTAGTTCATGATAATACGTTAATAAATACAAAGGGATATGGTTTAGGGATCTGACCTAGTCTAGATGAATAAGTGTCTCTGCTTGCGGGAGTATTGTCTTAGATGCTTATGAACATATCGAATCTGAAACTAATGCCTGACTGAATTATCTAAATACTGCGGGAGCTTGTCTTTAGTAATTTGAACATAGGGATCTAATACTTTGGGAGAAGATTCGTCTTTAATTGTCTTTTGAGTTGAGAACTATTTTCATTAGTAAATCCTGCATGTTAACCTGAGCTTCAAACCTGAATACATGTGGAATTCCCTGATACCTAGCACTTTATCTTATCGTTTTAAACCGCTTTTTAATATTGCTTATTCTCAGTTACAATAAACTCTATTTAATCTGTCTTAGCTAGAATCAAATTTAGAACTGAAAGTCATACGTTTTTAGTCTCTGTGGATTCAATCCCTCTTACACAACTGTGTTTGTTGTGCACTTGCAGTGAATATATTTGGGTTAAAACGTGAGTATATCAAGTTTTTGGCGCTGTTGCCGGGGACCAATAGTGCCTTTTAATTTTTACATAATGTCTAGTCTAAGATAATGTTTTTCAGTACTAATCTCGTTCTTTCTTCTTGTTTTTGTTTTGCAAGTGCATGAACTGAAGATCTGACAAATCCTCTGAATTTCTCAACCTCAGTAACGAAGAACTCGCGAAGTTAAAAAGCTCAATCAGGAAAGCTAAAAAAACGATAGCTCATACACCTCAATGGCTGAAAACGTTATTCAGAATCCCATTGATCCCTTGGACCTAAACAACAACTTGCCTCCTCCCGACGCATGACTACATCAGTTAATAAATCCTGAAGGAGGAGAAAATGGCAATCAAATGCCACTAGAACAACAAGGGGGGTAATGGTAATCAAGACCCACCGAAACAAGTCCGTAATCGACCACTCCACCAGAACAGGGTACTAGTTGGAGACTTCAACAACCCTGAAGCTTTCCTTGCCAATAGGAATGCTCTCCATCCTCGCTAACCTCAAAGACAAGACTATCGATTCCCGTTTTAGCTCATCTAGTTTCTCAGGAAAAATCAATTCCATGGTTTACCAATTGAGCATCCTATGGACCACATAGATAGTTTTGAGGACATATGTTGCACCACTCAACTCAATGGAGTCTCTAAATACTTAATGCATTGTAAGATTTTCAATCACTCTCTCGCTGAAAGAGCTCTCAGAGGGTTAAACTCTATGCCTGCAAACTATATAGAAACTTGGGATGAGTACAAATCCAAGTTTCAGAGTCAATTCTACACATCTAAAAGAACCAATAATCTGAGAAACAAGATTTCTCAGTTTCAGCAAGGTTCTGTAGAATCTTTTTATGAGTCATGGGACAGATTCAAGGAGTACATTCGGGATTGTCCTCACCATGGATTCTCTAAGATGAACCATTTCAATACTTTCTACAGAGGTATCGAACAACAGTATCGACTCTCCCTTGATACCGCTGGAAATGATGAATTCATGACCAAGCCTGTAAATGAAGCCTATCAACTGATTGATAATCTAGCTCAAAGTAATAGTAATCATTTTCATAATTATGGTCGAAGAGGAAGATCATCTAGTTCAGAATCTTCTGAACTTGCTGAGGTGAAATGACTTCTTTCTAAACTTCTCAAGAACCAGAACCAGAAACATGTCTGTTTCGTTGAAGATGTAGAGAAGACTGAAGCATATTTTTTTGCTATCAAAGAGCCTGAAAATATAGAAGAAGTGAGCTATGTCAATATCCAAGGCCAGAGAGTCTTCAATCAAGGTTTCATTCTAGGTTTCAACAAGGCTAATCTTTCTTGGAGAAGCACCAATGTAGCAAATCCCCAAGATCAAATGTATCCTCTTCAACAAAACACCTTTATGTAGAAATCTGGACAATCTTTTGGTCAGAATACAGGTGGGAATGGTTTTCAAGGAAACCATAATATGAACTTTTTGCATAATTCCAACTCAGGTGGTTTTCAAACAACCTTTCAGCCTGGATTCCAACAAGAAACTCCACCTCAATTTTAACAAGACAACAAGATGGAATTGATGCTCAAACAGATCTTGGAAAGCCAGCAACAGTCTGAAAAGAACTTAAATGTCAAGTTGGACAACATGTACAATGATTTGAACAACAAATTTGAGTCATTTTCTAATCATGTAAAGAAGCTCGATCTACAAGTAGCTCAGACTTCATAAGCTGTGAAAAGACAAACTGGTGTTCTTCCTAGGAAGGTTGAAGACAACCCAAAAGGCTTTTGTAAGACAATAAGCTCGAATATTGTTGACAAGAATGATGAATTTGATGAAACTGCATGTTTTAGAAGTTTCGGAAAAGATGTAGACAAAGAGATATACGAAGAAACCCAGAACCTTCGGATCGATCAATCAGTATAATTGGGTCGATCGATCCAGCTGAAACAGGAGCTTCCAGAAAAAACGATCGATTGATCCAATCAGGATCGATCGATCCATCGAATCATTGTCCGAAAAAACCAGAGATCGATCGATCCCCACCTGGATCGATCGATCCCCCTCTATAGCCTGCATCAATTTCAAAGTAATTCTCTAAACTCAAAATTTCATGCATGGTTGAACCTCAAACATCTGCAAAAGATCTTGTATATTATGACATGGGTTCTAACAAACTTACTCCACTTAGAAGACTTCAAAAGTCACAAGACCTTGGAGAATTCTTAGTTCATTTTAAGATCAAGGGAGTACTCTTCATGGAATCACTTTGTGATACATGGGCTAATGTGAATATCATGTTTAAATTTGTCGCTGAGAAGTTGGGATTACAAGGTATTAAACCATCAGGGATGTTTTTTACACTTACCAATAACTCTGTTATATCCTCGAATTGATTCATCTCTGATGTGCTGATACAATTTGGAGATTGTGTGGTCCCTCTCGATTTTCATGTCATATATACAAAAGGTGATTCAGATGGGTCACTGGTTCTAGGAAGATCTTTTCCAGCATCTGTAGGTGTTGTGATCGATATTCCTAAGTAGCGCATCTATCTCACAAACATTAAGAAGAGATACTACTATCCAGTAGTACCCCATAACAGTGCTTCTAAGATCATTATGATGAAGGAAGAAAGGGTGGCACAGGAATTTCAGGTCGAATCCAATCGTAAAGGTGCTATTATTGAAGTCTTGCAAAAAGAAGCTCGAGTCTCAACCAAGAGTGCAACCTCAAAGGTCAAAAAGAAGGGTAAGGTGAACTTAAATAAAATCAACAAGAATTCTCAAGTGACTTTGATTCCTCAAGCATTGGTTAGAAATGAAATTGAGTATAAGGTGAAGAGCAAAGGTACTTCAAAACCTTTCTCAAAAGTCAGAACCTTCTTTACCTCAGATCTAAAAGACAAGGGAATTAACTTTTCAAAGGAAATGATGACTAACGTTTTGAAGTTACAGATTTTAGATGATGGGGGTGGTTGTAGGGCATCTATTGGGGCTGATCTAGCTCCAGATTATGAGGTAAGTTCGTCAATATATTGACGTTAAACAAGCGCTGAGTGGGAGGCAACCCACTAGTTGGTGTTTCTAATTTAGTATTTTAGTTTTTGAGTCAATTTAGCTTTTAATGACTAACCTATTTATTTTTAGTTTTGAGTTCTCTCTGACTTAGGATATTACTGGTGATAGATCTTTGAGACACTTTGGGTTATCTCTACTCTATTTTCATTCTTAATCATCTCACTTGAATTGTTAGTTATCTTAATGGTTTCTCTCTTGATTCTTGCTAATGTCTATTAGTATTGCTACGATCACTGCTTACCATTAACCGATTTTCTTGATGTTTTGGTTTGAGTTGATTTTAGACCTATGATCAGTTGGTTTATTCTCATTACTTATCTTTTGATTCTTGCTAATTCTAATCAGTACTGCTTGATCATTGCTCTTTACTTGCCAACTTGATGATGTGCCACTAGGTTGATTGCTTACAAATGTTTTGAATGATGTCTTTCACATATGATTCTTGCCAATTGTTAATTAGTATTGCTTGATCATTGTGATCTTAATGGTTTCTTTTACAAGTGATTCTTGTTACTTCTTAAGTTAACATTGCGTCATTTTACAAACATTATTTGATATGTTTCTAATCGGAAGAATACTAACACTTGTCTTTAGTGCTTATTCTTTTTGCAGGAAAAACAGAAGAAGAAAATAACCTGATGGAGTGATGTAACTCATTCTTTTCGTGATTAAGAAAGAAAAGAGCTTAAACTGGAGGCACGGATCGATCAATCTAGACGTGGATCGATCGTTCCCTAATTTTTCGTTGACCAGTAAGTTGCGATCAATAGATCTCTACAGAGATCGATCGATCCCTTTCTCAGGTAATTTTCCTAAAGAGCTTTTAACTCATGGTCTTCGTCTTTAGTTTATTGGTAATGTATTATTCCTTCTCTTGGATTTATTTTTACACTAGGATGGTGTGAAGTAAGTCTGGGGAGGGTATATAGCTACTAACGATGTTTTATGTCTTTTTGGATGTTTCGTCATTTTGATGAAATTTTTCAAAAAATTTCGTTTTGATTTAGTCGAGTCTAGTCGAGTCGAAGGAACAATGACCAGAATCTATGATGATTATTAGCCTAGCGTGAGTTTAGTATTGATTTATATTTGATTACTGGCTTAGATTAACTATTGTGTTTAGGACTGAAACTCCATTGACTGATTGATATGCTTTTGAAAGTTCGGATTCTCTTGGATTTTTGATGATTTGAGGCTAGCTCTAATTGGATATGACTTAATTTTATTTTTAAATTCTCTTGCTTATGGTGTTGGTTATAATTATACTTTGAAAGCTAGGTACTTTGCTATTCGGTTCTCTGTAAAACTGAAAAGTTCTTTCAGTATGATCCAAATCCTTTCTCTCCTTCCCTTCACTAAAAAAAGAGAAAACAATACAAAAAAGGATTGAAAGCATGATCTATAAATCGGTAGAAAATCCCAGAAAAAACCTTTTTTCTAGAAAAAGAACATTAAAAGCGCATAAGTGTGAAGAAAAATAGTTGTAAGAAAAGAAAAGAAAGAAAATAAAAAAAAGAAGTGAGAAAATGGGAAAAAGGATCAGGACCAGAAGTCGATTGATGTTCTGTTTGGTATGAGCGCTTTGATTGAAAAGGTACTTAAGCAGCATTGATCGATACCCCCATAGGCAAGAACGCACTTATTTGTACTTAATTTAATTTAGAGAGCTAGTTAAAATGATTTGGTAGTTTGATTGATTTGGGAGTTAGAGTAGAGAGTATGTTGCTAGTTAGGTGGCAGTAAACAATTTATTTGCAATGGTTATCTAGATTAGTTTCTTTTAGTTTTTAATTTCTGAACTTAGGGTTGTTGAGATTCTGAGAGTTCATGTGTGGTCCGGTTTTGAAACCTCTTCTCTAGATATGGTTTTTGCTTTATGATATACTCGTATTTTAGAATATTTATAGTATTGTTTTGCATCGATTTAGGTTAGATTCATGAACATTTAGGTTAGTTATTGTGCATTTGCATATGCGTTTCATTATTTAAGGTGTTAGAAGTGGGGAAACGAGTTTGTGATCAAAGGAGCTTAAAATGGAACAAAAAGGTGGAGTTTTGGAGCTGTAGTGATTTATGGTACCGTCTTGGATGTCGGTATGGACGAGATAGAGTTGTAGCGGTTTATGGTACCAGATTGATTAAACCGGTACCAGCGTAAAAGAGGAAGTATCAGTATGCTATACCAGTTTGCACAAACCGATATAAGGTGAATCAAGTTTCCAGAGACTTAGCAGCGGGGAGACGTACCGGTTTGCTCAAACCGGTACGAAAGAAGAAAATCAATATCGGCCTGTCATACCGGTTTGCCCAAACCGGTATCGACCTGAAAAAGCAAAAAGTCAACCTTGGACTTTCCCCTTTGTAGTAAAACCCCATTTTGTCTTTTGGTTAACCCAATGGTTTTATGGGTTAACCCAACTTTCTTTTGGAATACTATTTAAACATTCCACCCTAATTTTTAGGGATATCTTATGTTTTAGTTTGTTTTATGTTTTAGGGCTTAGATTTCATTGATCCTCATGTTGATGGTGTTCTTAATGCTAGATTTAATTTGATCACTTGAATCTAGATCATAGGTTGAGTTGTGCTCGAAAGGTGTTCGAGAAAATGTCGAAACCAACATTTGCATGTTAAATGAGGCCTAACCAAAGGAATTTGTGTTAGTTAGTTTAGTGGTTTGTTATGTATTAGAGTTTAATGCTTCTTGGTTATGTAATTATTCAAGAATTGTTTTAGTTGCATGATCTAGGAAGGGATTATTACCATGAGAATGGATTAGTCTAGGAATGGAATCTTAGACCAAGGATTAGCTAGATAATTGTATTGAACATCATGAGGAGTTTCCTAATTGATCAAATCAATAACCTATGCCTTTTGCTTAACCATCTTATATTTGATTTCAAGATTTTAATTTCTGTGAACTTTTCTATTTGTTGTTGACTTTTGTTCTTTTGTTTAGTTTATGAATATTTAAGATGTTTAAAACCTCAATTCTCTTATTAGCTTAGACTAAATGAAATTCACATAGAATTAGTGTGTAAACCCTCCTGAATTTGGATTGATTCCTTAAGTATTACAATGACATGAGTAGAATTAAGGCATTTGTTTAGATAAGATACTCAAAAGTCTTGTTTATCAAATTGGCGCTGTTGCCATTTCAGGATTTGTTTTACCATTAGTACTTTGAATTTGTTTAAGACTAAGCCCATTTTATTTATTTTGCTAACTACTCTACTTCCTTTTGTTTGTGCACCTCAGGTGTATGAACCTACGAAGAAGAGGACCTACCAATCTCATTCCGATCGTTGACGATATTAGAGCATTCGAGCGACAACAAACTCAGAAAAGGCGAGAACGAGAGCAACTTGATCATCTTCAATGATTGGATTTAGAAATAGATAATCAACACCACAAAAACGAAGAAGATGTTGATGCTGGACACAATGATGGTGGCGGACACAACCCCGGTGTTGGTAACAACAACCGGCAAACCATAGGGCAAAATGATGCCCCAAATCGTCATGCACAAAGAATTGGCATTCGTCCCCCACCTATAGAAAACAACAACTTCAAGATAAAGTCAAGCCTCATCAACATGGTTAAAAATGCTAAGTTCAATGGCCTCCCTATGGAAGATCCCTTGGATCACCTTGACAACTTTGACATGCTATGTAGCACGGTCAAGATCAATGGAGTCCCCGAAGACACATTCAAGATGCGTTTATTCCCATTCTCTCTTGGGGAAAAATCACATTCCTGGGAAAAGAATGTACCAACCGATTCGGTTGAGACTTGGGATGCTTGCAAGAAGGCGTTTCTAACCAAGTTCTTCTCTACCTCAAGAATGGCTAAGCTTTGGAATGACATATCCGGATTCATACAATGGGGTAATGAATCGTTTGGAGAAGCATGGGAGCGCTTTAAGAGCTACACACTCAAATGCCTGCATAACGGTTTCTCATGTGAGAGTCTCCTAAGCACTCTTTATCGGGGATTAGCTCCAAAATACAGGATGATGCTTGACACAACTTCAAGGTAACTTCTTCAACCAAACCGAGAACGATGGGATGCAATTGGTTGAGAATTTGGCTCAAAGTGACAACAATTATGGTGAAGACTATGATCGTTCAAATCGAGAAGGTAATAGTGATACTAGCTACAACAAATGATTAAATTACTTGAAGAGAAGCTCGACAACTTCATTCTATCTCAAAAAGCAACAATCAACTTTGTTGGAGATTCTCAAGAAGATTTTCACAATCAACAAGAACTTACTCAAGAGGAGTTAGCCTATGTAGGCAACCAAGGCTACAACCATGGTTACAACCAATGCTACAAAAATTATCAACCAAACCCGAACCTTTCTTACCGCAACCCCAATGTGGCGAACCACCAAGATCAAACTTATCCTCAAAGCCACAACAACAAGGCTTTCAACCAAGACCTCAATTCAACAACCAATGTGGTTTTCAACAAACGTCTTAATACTTCACCAAACCACCGGGTTTCTCAAACAACCAAGCTCCACAACACCAAGCTCAAGGGAGTTCTTCATCGTCCACTCCTCAAGATAACACCAACCAATTGTTGAAGCAAATTTTAGAAGGCCAAGGGAAGAATGCAATTGAGTTTGGAGTTTTCAAGAAGGATGTTAATGCTAAAACCAAAGATCCTCATGTAAATATTGAGACTATGGCTTCTCACTTGAAGGCCTTGGACAACCAATTAGCACAACTCACATCAACCTCCAAACGCCCCATGGGACAACTTCCGGGTAAACCCGAAACCAACCCCAAAGAGTACATCAATGCAATCACTTTACAAAGTGGTAAGGAGTTACCACCTCGAGTCCTTATTGCGGACAATAAGGACCTAGGTGGGGGGAAGGATATTTCTATTGAAGATGAAGATATCCCATGTGAAGATCTCATAGTTGAAGAACCTTCCAAAAAGACATTGGTTGCCTCAAAAGGAAAGGGTAAGGATGCTAATGAAGTGTCCACACCAAAGGCTCCAATCTATGAGCCACCACCTCCTTATGAACCAAAACTTCCATTTCCGGATCGCTTCAAGAAACAACTAATGGAGAAGTACAAAGCTCAATTCGAAGAGCAAATGAAGGAAGTTCAAATTGCCATGCCCATCATTGATGCTTTCATGCTTGTTCCTCACTATAGCAAGTTCTTGAAAGATGCAATCAAGAAGAAGCTCAAGACCTTGGAAGGAATGATTATTCTCTCAAAGGAGTGTAGTGCAATCATAAAAAGGGAAAAATTCCTAAAGAAAATTGAAGATTTAGGGAGTTTTACTTTACCTTGTGTTCTTGGACCTTTTACATTTCAAAATTGTTTATGTGATCTAGGAGCTAGTGTTAGCTTGATGCCATACTCCATTGCTAAGAAACTTGGTTTCTTTTCCTTTAACACTTGTAGGATATCTCTTGTCCTAGCCGATAGATCCGTAAGGGTGCCAGTTGGAATGTTGGAAGATTTACCGGTGAGGTTGGGAAACACCAAGATCCCCATGGACTTTATAGTCTTGGAAATGGAAAAGGAGCCAAAAGATCCATTTATCTTTGGAAGGCCGTTTTTGGCAACCGCCGGAGCAATCATTGATGTCCGAAATGGAAAGATTGATTTGCATTTGGGCAAAGATCATGTGCAGCAATATGACATCAAGGAGATCATGAAGAAACCAACAATAGATGGCCAAGCCTTCTATGTGGAAACTATGGAGGATTATGCCAATGAATACTTGGAGGAGCTAACCACCGAAGATGCTTTGTAATTGGTTTTGACTATCAAGCCTAATGATCAAAGAGCTCTCAATGCCGAAGTTGAATGGATGGTGGAAAGACTTGATTCTCATGAAGCTCTAGAAGAGGGAGTGGAATTCGAAAACATACTCCAACAAGGACAACCTTGCATAAACTCCCTTGACTTAAAGGAAGAAGCTAGCATTGGTAAGTCTAGCCCTAATGAGGATTGGAGTGAGCTAAAAGCTTCCATGGTAGAACTTAAACCTTTACCTAAATGCCTCCGGTATGTGTTTCTCGGCTCTAGCTCTACTTATCCAGTGATTGTCAATGATGATTTGAGTGTTGATGAAGTTGATGCTTTGGTGTGTGAATTGAGAAAATATAGGAAGGCAATAGGTTATTCTTTAGATGATATTAAGGGTATTTCACCTACCTTGTGCATGCATAGGATACATCTAGAAAATGAATCTATGTCTTCTATTGAACACCAACGAAGGTTGAATCCAAATCTAAAAGAAGTAATTAAGAAGGAAATCCTAAAACTTCTAGATGCCGAAATTATATACCCGATCTCGGACAGCACATGGATCTCCCCAGTCCATGTTGTCCCAAAAAAGGGTGGTATAATCGTAGTAAAAAACGAAAATGATGAATTGATACCTACTCGGACCATAACCGGACATAGGATGTGCATAGATTACCGAAAACTTAACACCGCCACTTGGAAAGACCACTTCTCATTGCCTTTTATTGATCAAATGCTTGAGCGACTAGCTAATCATCCTTACTATCACTTCTTGGATGGGTACTCCGGTTTCTTCCAAATACCCATCCATCCGCAAGATCAAGAGAAAACCACTTTCACATGCCCATATGGTACCTTTGCGTATCGAAGGATGCCATTTGGGTTATGTAACGCCCCAGTAACTTTTCAACGTTGTATGATGTCTATTTTCTCTACCTTGACTGAAAACGCGGTCGAAGTCTTTATGGATGATTTCTCTGTATACAGCTCTTCGTTTGCTGCTTGTTTGTCTAATTTGTGCAGAGTTATGGAAAGATGCGAGGAAACTCATCTCGTGCTAAATTGGGAAAAATGCCATTTTATGGTAAGAGATGGGATAGTTCTTGGGCATCGGATTTCTGAGGACGGGATTGAGGTCGATAGGGCGAAGATTGATGTTATGACAAGTCTTGCACCTTCAAACTCGGTCAAAGGGATAAGGAGTTTCTTAGGACATGCCGGTTTTTACCGGCGATTCATAAAAGATTTCTCAAAAGTGGCTAGGCCACTAACTAGGCTCTTGCATTGCATTGTATATAGTTATGGTTTATCATGCATTGCATTGTATATAGTTATGGTTTATAAAAATCCCTAAAAATAAAAAAATCGAAAATTTTCAAAAAATTGCATTTAGCTTTATCATTTGCTTTTCTCTTGTTTGCATTTAGGTTGCATCATTTTCATAGGAAATCTATGATGAATTGGCCTTGTAAGTATGCTTCTTCGCTAGTTGGTATCATTGCCCAAGTTATTAGTTGTCTATTGCTAGCTAGTCGTTTCCGAACTAAGAATGAACCTTGGTTGGAATATGAAATTGTGTGATCCTTACCTTTCGGAAGCATGTTTTGATTTGAAGTTCATCTATATATATTAGAACCTTAATTTGATTGTTAATTATCATGTCTATGCATTGGATTTGGACTTATGGATAGAATATACATACTTGGACTATCTTATCCCATTTTACCACTCTTGTTAGTCCAAGTAGATTCCCCACCTTGAACCAACTTTCTTTCTAGCCAAAAATTGATTTTTGAGTGGTAGGACTTTTATGAAAAGAGCTTGGTAGAAAGTGTTAGGTTTGAACTGACAAGGATTGTATTTCATGTAGTTCTAGTTCACGACTTTTGGACTAGATAGGCTTAGGTTCGGAATCAACTCGGGAATGATTTGGGATATATGGGATTTAGATTGCTGATTTGGTCATGGCTCGAAAAAGGGAAATGAATGTTCTAAGAAGATTAGGAGGGGATCAAAGAAAGAAGAATGAAATGGAAATGCCTTGTAAAGGATTGGGAAAAGAAAAAGTAATCAAAGGGTACGGCTTAGCGCAAAAGCGATTGGAGTTGCAAAAGAAACAAGTGCCGAAAAGGAAAGAAAAGAATGGAAAAAGAAGAATAAGAAGCTTTAAGCCCTTAGAAGTGGTAAAACTACCAATACAATAGGTTAGCAAAAAAGATTAGATCCTCCTCCTAAGTCATTGATTAATAAGACTTTCAATGAAAAGGGTAGAGAACTAGGATGGATATCTCCGGGCTAAAAGGGTAGATTATGATTTTTCTCCATGTTTTTAAATTCAAAGCTTTAGGATTTTTGGTTATGGGTAGATGGAATCCTATTCTTTTACACATCCAAGTGTTCTCACCTTTAGCATTNTGAGTGAACCTTGTTTTGAAATGGAAAAACCGCGGCAAAAAGAGATCATTTTTATCTCTTAACCCAGTCCTTAAACCAAATAAGTCCATTGAGGGTGCATAGCTTGATTCACGGTTCCTATTTAATGAATGTTAAAGAGATGAATGAATT